>BGNK01001558.1:120641-139055 GCA_003297005.1 Symbiodinium sp. clade A Y106
ATTACCAGGGTTCGGGGGCGCGAGAGTTTGGAGGCTTAGATAAGGGTCTCTGTATGGGAGCCCTTCTTGCAGGAAACCATGCATGAACCTAAACAGTCGGAGCAGTGTGCGAGCTTGTGCTTCCTCACAGCAGCCTTTCGCAATTCTTGCCGCAGGAAGGTTTCAAGCGGCACCCCCATGACATAGGCCCTTTGACGGCACCGGTGCAATCTCGACTTTGGAGGGCTGAACTTCGTCAGCTTCCAGCAGGTTCCGGGGCAAGACAGCTCAGGCGTGAACCAACTCGAAAAGGCCCGCTGGTGTGCTTGGCAAACTCCATCCTCTCTAGTTTCGACGACTTTCAAGATGTTTGTGTGGGCAAAGTCTGAGGAAGGAGGAGCACAACAACCCACAGCCGGTGACTGAGAACAGCGCTTGTTCGGAAAGGACCGGTCTTAGCAGGTTCCTTATGCACAGACGCACTTGGCGGGCCTGGTTGCAACGACTTTCGAAGTGGGATGGATCTATGACGGGATTGGGGCGCCCTCTCCAGTGACCATTCTGTTTGCACGGAAGCTCCAGNCTGGTTGCAACGGCTTTCGAAGTGGGATGGATCTATGACGGGATTGGGGCGCCCTCTCCAGTGACCATTCTGTTTGCACGGAAGCTCCAGTGCAGTAGCCTTTTGGCACAGGAGTATGGGGAGAGGTGCAGAGTCGAGCATCCAGCTGAAAGCATATAAGCTGTCCGACAACATTCCGCAGCGATGCATGCACGGTCTTCTGCCGGTATCTGTCGAGGATGCCGTATTCAGGAATGGGAAGCAGGATGGATGCCGGCGCAGCCGTTTTATCGGTGAGGATGTCTGTTGCCCGTCTCTGGAGGATGGTTTGGGCCCAAGACGGCGCTGCGGACTCCGGGCGAGGACCCCATCTACCGTCCTCTGGGTTTTCAAAGCAGGAGCTCCGGTTCAGATGGACCGGCCCCAAAAAAGAAGACCACAAGGCAAAGAGGTCGGCACAACATCGCCGAAGCCTGCTGCGCGGCATTCGTCAGGCCAATGCCGGGTGAGGTGCAAGGTATGTCCAGGACACAGTGTTATGTTCTTGACGGGGGCGGATCTCATGGCCGAGGCAGCTTGTGAGAGAGTGACATGCCACTTCGGCAGGAAGCCTTGCAATCTGTTCCGTCACCCTCTTCTCAGCAGTTGGGAGGCCTTTTAGGCCTCCACACACATGGCCATCCATGCCCATGCAAATCGCCTGATCTCAACCAAGGTGCTACTGCACGGCAGCAGAAAGGGGCTATTGTGTAGCCAGCATGCTGAGGGTTTCGGGGCTGCCCGGGACACTTTCGAGTTCCAAAAGGGGGGCTTAAGGACTGAGAATTCTCGACTACAAAACCGAGGAGGACTGCTAAAGTGCGCTACCATTTCCGTGGCCGAACCGCAACATACAGAAGGAGCGACGAGCAAGCCACCTGAAGCCGGTGTTCTTTTCAAGCATTGAGCCTTTCCTGCTTGCACATGGCATTTTCGCTTGCTTTCAGACTCCCAAGGACGTCCGTTGGTCTCAGCATGTCCGTTGTTGCAATTCTACAAACTTCGGTCCGTACCGGGTCTTGACAGCCTGAGCCTCGAAACCCCGCCGGTCAGGAGGAATGGTCTCGCAAAGCCAGTCAGGCCCATGTAAGACCCCAGTGCAGGGGAGCCCTCCCAACACCAGGCTTTCGGGCGTATGGTCCCTGCGACACTGGAAGTCCTTGAAGTCTTTAACAAGATTATCAACTTATGCCTCGCTCATGACTCCGGGACAAGAGCGACAGGTGGACGATTCGCCCCCAGTGCGACGTCACGGGAGCCTTTGAGTGTGCGAGGCCCTAAACATCCAAAGCTCCCGTGCTTCAGGGCGATGCCCGTGGGTTTGGCTTCTTGTGATGGCGCTTTCCTCACCGGCCGGCCTTGATGCCAAACGGCATGTTCATGTCAAGTGTCAGCCCTTTCCCTTTCGCTCAGCATGTCTTTTGCGTCCAGTCAACTCTTCCACCCCCCATCTTCGAGCCTCAGAAGCATCGTGGAGTGCCGGCGCGTCGACACATGCTGGTGCCGTTGGAAGCTTCACCTCGTCTGCAACTCGTGTCTATCCCTCTCAGTTGCTGTTAGCACCAGTGCAACGAGCGGATCGTGCTGTACTCGAGGATGATGCGATCGCAATGCAGAAGGTCGCAGGTGTGCGACTCCTTGCTACTTCGGCCTTCCACCGATACCTTTGGTGAGCCCATGACTCGATGTGCAAGGCTTGTAAAGAAAGCTGGAGTCTTTCATGCTTCTCTGCGCGCGCCGAGTCTTCCATCCCAGTATTTCGGGTCAGATCTGCTAGCCATGAGACGTAACAGTGACTCGATGTTGGTCTCTACATCTTGGGGTCAAGCAGGATGTCTGCAAGGGCGCCTAGATGCGCGCTGCTATAAGAGGGTTCGATGTCCGATCGCGAAACCTGTTGTGCCTGTGAAGCCCAGAGAGAGGAGTCCTGGAACGTGCTCCAGCCCTCTTCCTATGCACTCAGCGCACAGCTTGCTCCAACTTCTACCCCCGGAGTTCTTCGTGCAGTGTCCTGCTAGCTGTCATGAATCGTGCTGGTCGTATCAGCCTAACGACCTGGACTTGACGAGTCCGTCTGGTCTTCAGTTTAGAGCAGCAGACTTTAAGCACAACAGCATTTTGCACATCCAGTTCGGAAGCCTTCCTCGTGGGTCCCCAACGTTGTAGCCACATACAAAAGGCTGCCACTACCGGAAGCCTGTCAGTCTGCATCGGCTCCGGATTTCAAATCCTTGGGCATCCCACATGACCGGAAGAAGTCTCTGTTTGCACGTTCCGCTTCATGCAACTGAAGTCTCTTCCCATGCCAACAATTGCTCTTGCAAGGAGCCCCAGAATAAGAACACTTTTCAAGGTTTTTCAGGGAGTTTTGCATCTTCCGCCTGCACCCCTGTGAGTTGGTCTGCGCAGCGCTTCCATGTAGATCGAGCTGTCTCCCTGGAACATGGATGTTCTCCTAAGCCTAAGTTCGAGCTCCCTTCCAGGCCGTCATCACACGCGAGTTGATTCATTCAAGACTGTCAACTCAAGGCCACCAGATTGGTTGTCGAAGATTTGTGGCAACATGGTTTCAATAACAAGGGCAAGAACGTAGAAGTCGGCCCGCTGCCGGGCTGGATCTCTGACATTCCTTGACCTTGCATCACCCATAAAGACACGGCTTCTGCCGATGCGCAGCGACTGAGATGAAGGATTGGCTTTAGAGGGGATCTAGGGGTGTGGGCTTCAGGCTTTAGTGGTCAGGCTCTGGGATCATGTCCACGCATTGCAGGCGAGCTGCTGCTCTTTGCGGCCCTTTGACACGAAGCCCTTCTGAAGCTTAAATCCCAGACTCAAGGATTCTTTGCAGCCTTCTGTGAGCATTGGAAGTAAGCTGAATGCCGCCTTGAAGGCTTCAGAACCCTACGTTTCAGATCTCGAGGATGTCTCCTAATGACGCAATCCCTGGAGCCCTTAACTTATTCCCAAACTTTCAGTATTGATGCCATGAGCTCTAGGAGGCCCTGTGCCACTGCGCGACTGCGGGAACGTTCTTCTCGGGCTTGAAATGTGCGCCTTCGTCCTGTCGCCTTGAAGCCGTATTGGTGTGATTAGTAGATCTTCACGGAGTGGCACCGTGAGGTCGAAACTTTCACCAGCACACCGCTCGGTTCGTCGTGTGAGCCTGCAGGCAGACTGCCCGCTGCTTCGCCAGGAAAGGACCAGGAGCTAGGCTTCCCGAGCTCCCATCTCCAAAGTTACGCTGAACACAGGGTTCAGGGTTTAGGGTTTAGATTTGGAGCTTTATTGGAATCAGCTTGTGGTCCAAAGTCCCCAAAGTTCTTTCTTTCTGTGAGCTTTGGCAGAGCTCCCGATCGGAAAGGTTTTTCAGGGACGACGGTGCACGTTTCTAATGCCTGCCCAGGAACGGGTTTGGAATGTCACTTGGGTTTAGGGTTCCTGTAAGGGCTCCTTGAAGGGATCGTTTACATCAGGACAGCTTCGTCTAGCAAAGCCGCTCTTGTCTTGCATACCATGGCCGTAGCATCATCGAGCCTTGTTCGTTGTTATACCGTGGCCACGCGGGCAACGAGGTGTAGCTTCTCGGTGAAGAGTTCGGCCCTTTTGGTTGACTCAGTTGGCCCAGCCCGCAGGTTCAGACTAAAGATCAGTCCACAGGCTGTCCGTCAATTCTGAAGCAATACCTTTTGTAGAACACAAGCGGTGCAGTGCATTCTTTACAGAACCTGTGCCCGCAAGCCCGGCGCTGCTGGTATGGCTTTCCCGGCACTTTCCAGCGCAAGCGCTGCTGAACACCTTTGGCTCCAAACCCTAAACCCTATAAACCCTAAACCTGGCCAGCAGATGAAGGCCGCAGATGTGGGGATTTCGGGCCACGGCCATTCCCAGTGCCGCTGTGCCTTCATCGGACCTTCACTGCCCGGCCGGCATCTGAGGAGCAGGGTCACCCAAAACCCATGACTTATTGTGCGGTTTCCTCCCGCCTCGGGAGGGCTCTGCTCCCCGACCGCAGTGCGTCTGAGTCTGAGTCCATGCTGGCAGATTTTCGGTATCAGGAGTCTTTGGCCCCAGTGGATTTCATAATTCTCATAGACAGATGCTCCCCACCAGGCCCCATGTCGTATCTTCGCCACAGCCATCCTTCATTGCGCATTTGCTGGCGCATGAACACGATATCTTCCGCACGTGGCGAACCACAGTGTGTTGCATTGTGTTGAGCGCTTCTCAGCATCATCCACAGAAGCACATACAACAAATCCCTTGGCAGCCAGAAATACGACCAAGTCTGCAACGCGGCCTCTTCAATCCGAGAGCTTTCACAGCTAATGTAAACCCATGTCCAGGTACTTCAAATTGCCTGTAATACTTGCCTGAAGAAGGACAGTAAGACTGCAGTCTCAAGTAGAGTGAACGATTCTGCATTGACGAAAGCCTTAACTTCCACCCGATGGTGCTCCCTTCCGGCATTCGGGACGGGCCGAAACCGTCTCACAACATGGAACCCGCAAAGATTTGAAATGGTTATCTGGATGGGGCTGTGAATCATGGGCACGTGCCTGCTCCAGATATGAAGCAGTCAGGAATTCTGCGGACGAAGCTGCAAACCCAGCCTGTTCTTGAATGGTATCTGCAAGTCTCCAAGCTGCCCACCATTATCAAAGATGCCGGAGTCCAGCAGCCAAAGCCTCCTGCATGTCTTGCCATGCAGTAGTTTTGCGCCAATCTGTGCAAAAGCAGAAGCCCGTATCTTTCAGTCGTCCGAGTTTCTAACCTTAAACCTTAAACTTCCTATACTCTTGAATCCACTTTGCCCTGCCTGCTGAACCTGCAAGATGTAGCAATCGCACAAAGTGGACCTCTGCGCGCTTTACTGCCTTCTGCCGGATCCCTTCCTTGCCGGCTGCATCTTGCCAGGGTCAGGCTTGATCAAGTTAACCCTAAAACCCTAAACCTTAAACCGTGGCAGGCCCTGGTTTGCAGATTCGCGGTTGAAGCAGAACCATATGTCGAAACAGTGAGTCGACACTCAAGCGCCCTCGGTAGCTGCGCCGCCTTGAGCAACATAGTCGTAGAGCAATCACCTGTGGCACAGCGCTGCCGGAGTGAGAGCCGTACTGAGCACGGAAGAAGATGCCATGTATCGACAGTTCACCCAAGAAGAGGCCTGCGAACTAAGCGGTTTAAGACTTTAGTGTTCAGGGCTTTAACGTCCCGAAAGCACGAGGTTTCTAAAGCCATGTGCGGATGGCCGCAACGAGGCCCTGCGAGTTCTACTCTTTCGAGCTGCAGGAGCCTCAAAATCACCCATGCTTCGAAGGGTGCCTTCGGCGTCCAATTGCAGCAAAAGCACTAATTTCAGAATCCCGCTCATTCATTCCTCAGAGTTTCGGATTTAAGCGGTCTAGAAAACTCTTCACATACACTACGCGGTGAGAGCTCGACCCGAGCGCCTCGCTGAGCCATCTCTGCATCTCGCAGCAGGCAATGCCAAGGCGTTACTACGGAAGCGCTTACCTGCACATGGAGTTGCCACATGAGCAGGGGCAGATGCTTTATTAGGATGCTTAGCACAGTCAAGATTTCGGCAACATGTGATCTCCGTCCAAGTGGCCTCATCTGAAGAAGCGCCCCTGTCCCGAAAGAGAATGCAGGGAGGCGTCCAGTGAGGTTCTCTTAGCCAAAGTACGAAACGGTGGACGGGTTAGGGTTTTGGGTCTCGGAGCCCTCAAGCCCAAAGCCCTAAACATTGAAAGAAAGAGGTCCCGTAGATGACTGTTGCAAGCTGTTGGAAACGGCCTCGAGCCCCTGGTTCGTCCACACATTGCTCGATGCCCCCACCCTGCATGGGAGGAATCCGAATTGCTTTGTTAGACGGGGGTGTATGCTCGAACCAGTCGAAGCATATCACATGCAAGATAGAGTGCTGAACTCGAAGCGCCGACATGTCATCGAGGTCGGGGGTCCGTGGCTAGAGTCTCTGCCCATTTCGACAGAGTTCAGAGCTAGCTGGCCCATTTTAAACCTGCCAGGTGGTTTCTAGAAGTCCGGAAGGTCAGGTTCTTCAGAGTCGGTTTAGGGTTTAGGGTTTAGACTACAGAGTCGATTTAGGGTTTAGGGTTTAGACTTCAAAGCTTCCATCGGTCCTGATGCCCTAAAGCCTAAACCTGGGTTCCCGAAGCCTTGATTTACCAAGCTCTGGGCCAGACCGCAGTTCCTGTGATCCAACTGCTCAGACCTCAGAAAGGCAGAAGGGAGGGCAGGACCCTACAGGGTTTAGGGTTTAGGGTTTAGGGTAGGACCCTAAACCCCTGAACTGCCCTAGCAGGGAGCACTCAGCCCGACTGTGCCAAAAGGCATCACAGGCTACACCAGAGCCTTTGGGACAGCATTGTTGTCTTCGAAGTGGTGGCAACCTTCAATCGGTTCAGGGTTTATTAGGATTTAAGGGTTTCGGATGCAAACATCCGTCCAATTGCCAAGGCAGGCTCGGAAAAATCCGGTGATACTACGTCAACTCGGGGGTCGTCCACACTCTGCCAGTGATGCAGTGATGCGCCTTTTCAGATCTTCCGGGAGCGGCATGGGGTGGCGTCGACAATCGACGATGTTTTCCAGGACCCTGTGCTCGTTCACGGAAGCAGAACGTAGACTATCGGCCCGACAGTACCAAAAGAGCATCTCGGCGTGAGACTTGGAGGTTATCGAGCAAACAGTCCCAGACAGTTTCTAGCCAGATTCGCCAAAATGCCGCCTGCCACAGGGCAGAGGGAGAGGTGTGGCCAGGTGTGGAAAAGTAAGGCCCCTGCAGTGAATCGCCGGCTAGTTGGAGATCCGTTTCTCCAGAGTTTTCGCCGTAGATACCGTCGAGCTTCCTCCCAACGGCCCGGTAGGTGGCTGAAGGAGGCTTCCCGGCTCTGCCGACTTTCTGCTGTCCTTCGCGAAGAACGCGGGCGGAGTGCCTCACTCAAGGTTTCCGAAAGGGGCGGAAAAGGTTCAGAGGTGCATTTGCATTAGAATGCTGGCCATCCTCGTCTGACACCGCCCTTCTGCCCTTGACCCTGAATCCTTTTCAAACCCTAAAGGTACTTCTTACTTTGAGCCGCTGGGCGGGTCCAGGATGCTCCCCGGAAACCTAAGTCGGCTTTCCTGTCGATTTCCGAAACAGACGCTATCATCCTTCTCCTGATTCTGGGCAAGAACAGCCCGTGTAAGCATCCGTAAAAGTCGCCCTGAAAGTATGACCGGAAGGCTCGCAAGGCGCCGCAAGGCTGTGGGCGAAGGTTTCGGGCTTTAGGATGGCTTTGGAGTCTCCGGCAGTGCCCAAGAGAAGAGGACGGCCCGGTTTTTGATGTACCTCGCTGTTCTTCCTAGACACTGACCTCCGCATGGGTCATATTCCATGAGAGAACGCACATAAAGATGTGGGTTGGAAGCCTCGTCGGTGCTCCCGTAGCCCTGGGACTTTCGTCGCGGGAGTTGCGGTTCTTGCCGCACTTTAACAGGTGCTCAGCATGCCAATTCTAAACTGTCAGATCTTCTGCCTACGGAACGGGGTTTAGGTCAGTTCCGGCTCTACGCCCGGAGCCATGACTGCCGGAGAACGTCCGAGTTCTTTGGCCGTGGAGGTGTATCTCTCCAAACAGTCAGGGCTTTCTTGAGCGCAAATGTCTAGGGTTCCGGAGTTTTGATCCAAGTTGCCGGACCCTGAGCCACATCAGGGCCAGCACAAAGACTCCCCACGAAGATGCGCCTCTCCAGCAGCTGCCCTTCAGAGGACTTCTTGCGAGATCTGCCGAAGACTGGTCGGCGCCGAACCTAGGGACTGTTGGAGTCGTTTTGATGCTTGAACCCAGAAAAAAGTACCGCAAGATTACAACCGTCCGTTCTGCTGCGGTTGTATGCGGAGGCGGTGCCAGTTGGAGCCAATGTCTTGCCATGGCAGTGCCTCGCCGGGTGTTCGGAAGGGAGCTGCCAGCAGCACGTACTGTGGAATTGGGCCACAACCGGAGGGGTCAAATGTATCCTTGAAGAGCACTGACACATCTGGCTCGGCAAGAATCTCTCATTCCTGACTGAGATGGATGCATTCGACTAGCCTGGCTGCAACTAATGGCCTGCCAGAGGAAAATAAAGGAACGTGCAGTGTTTGACCTGACCAACAGAGGTTTCAGGGTTTATGGTTTAGAGTTTAGAGTGAATCATTGTCATGGTACGTATGTAGGTAGCTGGGTAGTTAATTAAGTAGGCATGCCGCGCCAAAACGGGAGATGCTGACTTGCCTGAATGTGACCGGTACGAGTCTTAAAGAAAATCAGGTTTGTGGTTTTGGGTTTATATAGGAGTTGAGGACGATCTCTTCCGCAGCTGTCTTGAAGGGTCGCTTGCCCTCTATATGCTGAAAGATGTAATGCCAAACACGGTCGGTGCTACTTGGAGGTTCATGGCACTTAGTAACTATGGTTATAAACAAGGTAACTATAGTTATAATTGGTTATAACCCCAGTTAAGGTACTTATAACTGTACTTACTAAGTCCCATGAACCTCCAAGTAGGGCCTTAATCCTTAATCCAGAACCCTAAACCACCACCTTGAGGGTTGAACAGATTATCCTGAACCTCCAACCCGAAGGGTCCAAGTACCATTGTAGTAGCTACTTAGTAGGTATTCGGGCCCCCAAAGTATATACCATACTAATACTTGGACCCTATGGGAAACGGAGCAAGTACGAAACGTGTGGAATAAGTTTTGCAAGTTTCCTGTGGCCGGGGTGCCGTTTCCGCAGCCAGCCATGGCTTCTGGGTCTGAGTTCAGCAATGTGGCTGAGGCGAACGGTTTAGGGTTTTGACCCGAACGGTTAAAATCAAGTTAGTTCAGCCTCATCCCTAGAACCCTAAACCCTAAGTTCCTAAGTTGTTTATTTATCAGGCTATGAGCAGGCTTTGGGGGATGCACTCCTGCTCCTGCTCCTGCTCCTGCTCCTACTCCTACTCCTACTCCTACTACTCCTCCTACTCCTACTCCTACTCCTACTCCTACTCCTTCTACTCCTCCTGCTACTCCTGCTGCTGCTGTTGCTTCCGCGCGCACTGCTGGTGTCAGCACCCCGAAGTCGTCGACAATTGGGCCTTAGGGTTTAGGGCTTATAACGGCCACCAAGACGACCGACCGTTTGGACCGGAGACGAGTTATCAAAAAACGCTTTGTCATAAAATTGAATGCAGGGTCAGGGATTTCGGGTTGAATTAGGATTTTGGGGAAAAGGGTTTAGGGATGCCATTGTCACGGCGACACGGCGTTTGTTGATGACGCGGAAGTCTTGCTGTTTGCGTGCTTTGCATACGGCTAATAATGCTGGTAGGACTCGACTTCGTCGTGTCGCTATGTGGGTGCAGGCTGTGGTCGCCACAGTCGTCGGCTTGATTTCGAGATTTCTCTCATAGACCTCAGGGTGTGAGCCTTCCTGTCACCAGCAACAGTAATTGATTGCATCATTGTAATCCTCTCCTCGTCTTCCTCATTATCATCAACATCATCATTTTCCATCATCAAGCATCACCATCATAATCATGTTCTTCTTCTTCTTCGTCACCAGCGTCGTCATCATCATCCTAGCCATCCTATGCGCCACCAAACTTGCATCTCGGCTTTTCCTTGATTCATTGATTTCCACATGTAATGACTATTTTGGCGCTCACGGTGTAGACAGTGGGCAGTGAACATGTTCAGGGACTTCAGGTTTAGGGTTGAGGCCACAGGTGCACCCTACACGGTAGTGCTCTAAATTGGGGTCATGGTTGGTCCTTGTTTTTAAAGGGTGTCGCGTTATTTTGGGCACGTAGAGAACCTAGAGGACCTAGAAGGGACTCTATTCAGAGAACTACCATACCCTAAACCCTAAACGATTAGATTTCAAGATTGCGGGCTTCTTATCCAGAGACTCCAATATCCCCGAATCAAAGAATATACTTTAAAATTGAGTTATGGCAGGATCCCTAATATTATTTAAGGAATATTCCTCCCAAAGTAGGTACTTGACTCTTTAGACCCCAAAGTAGGCACGATTTGCATGCTTGGAGCTTTTGGGCCGTAGGGTTGCGAATTAAGACCTTGCATCAGGCTCTCCTTGATGAACGCTGCCATGCCAGTTTTGGGGGCAAAGTGGACTTTACCTTATGGGGGGCCACCCTTACCCTCAACCCAGTGAATCCGAAAACTCGAAATCCTAAACACTTCAGGACCCCCTAAACCCTAAACCCTAAACCCTAAACCCTGAAATCCTAAACCCTAGCCCCTAAACCCTCAACCCTAAACCCAACTTCAGGACTCTTGGGGAAGCTTGGGGGCACCTAGATCTCTAAAGCCTGAGCGCTGCATCCCAGACCCTGAGGCTTTGTCATAGTTGGGTAACATTTTGCATTTTTATGGTTACTTAAACCTAATAAGGAACAAAAATGTACATTTTTATTCCTATCCCAACCATGAACTAGGAGGGGAGTTTAGGGTTCAGGGGTTAGGGGAGTTTAGAATTTAGGGTTTAGGCCATAGGGAAGTTTAGGATTTAGGGCTGCGGGTTCAGGACTTAAACCAAACGTGAAGTGCTAGACACCTGAGCGAAAAACTCTCCAGACTACAAGCTTCAGTCCCGAGTCCCGGTTTGGGGAGTTTAGGGTCTATAGGTTTAGGGTTTAGGGTCTTTAGGGTTTAGGGTTTAGGGTCTATAGGTTTAGGGTTTAGGGTTATAGGTTCCCCAGTAGTACCCTTTTACCCTTTTTGATTTTGGGTTCCCTTATTGAATCCGAAATAGTAGGAACAAGGGTACCCTTATTATTACGGGGCTACTGGGGAACCTAGGGGTTCATGTTTCATTCTTTTAAGGTTCAGGGCCTTCCTAGACTCCCCAACTACCCCTTATTCTAGCCCCTTTCTACCTCTTATCATGCGAAATATCAGAGCCCTTTAACGGGCTTTCTTGGGGGGGCCTGGTTAGGGTCCATGTTTTAGGGTTGAGGCTTCAAGAGTCCCGAGCAACCCATGAGCCGCTCAGCCGCTGCTCCTCAACCCTAAACCCCCAAACCGCGCTTTCTCCCTGGAGATCCCAAAACCTACCGTTTTAGGGGTTAGACCCTCTAATTAAGGGGTCATAACCTACTATTTTGTAGGGTTTAGGGCCGTTTCGGGTTTAGGGGTTTAGCGTCGGAGTTCGCTAGGCCGCGCGGCTTCAGTACTCCCACATGGTCGCAGAGATGCTTGCGGCGGGCGAGGATGTGAATGCACAGGCCCCCAAAACCCTGTCCAACCGAAGATACCATACTATAGGGGCCTTAATTAATAATAATTACCTATACTATTTTGGGGTTCCGTATTATAAGTATAGCAAAATGGGCCCCAAAACCCTGTTCAGGCCCCTTATAGTTTTTTTTGATCCCCTATAGACCCCTTTAAAGGAACCCTTTAAAAGGAACCCTATTCTAACTACTAAGGCCCCTATAGTAGGTTCCAAGGGCTGGGATTTTCTGGTTTCGGGTTTGGGATCAGGCCGCAGACTTCCCAGAGACTCCAAATATCCTTAATTACGAATATTCCTTAAAGCATTATAGTTTAAGGAATATATGCCTTAACTAAGGATATTGGAGTTTCTGGGTTTCTTGTCCTACAGTTTGGTGGTTGAGGGAGGGCACCAAATTCAGCTTTTGGAACCTTATTAGTGGTGCAGCTCTCTTGAGCGGAGCTTTCTGCCCGGGTCCGGGGCTTCACGGTACTGGCCTCTTCGTAGTCTAGAAGGTACGAAACCTCCAAAAAAAAATAAAGAGAGCTAGCCTAACCGCTTTCCTCTAGAGCTAGCACAACTTCAAGCAAGTTGCGCTGGTCTGTAGAAGACTGCAGGCACAACACGACGGCATGTGCTCTACATGCCATTGAGGGCAGCAGATACAAAAGTACAACATGCACATGCCTTGTTGCAGCAGTGCGTCAGAGCTTCCTGCATCTTTATCATGACATCAAGAAAACCCGAAGGTTTTCCGTGACATGCTGTTGCATGCTGCTTCGGCTGAGGGAGTCTCGTTTGCCTTTTGGATTTCACTCAGAAGTCATGAGCATGGCCATGGAGACCGGCGGAAAGTGCGTGCTGAAGGATATCAGCTCCGACGTTGCGGGGTAGTTGTTGAAGATGGCGGCAATCTCCGATGAGGACTTGGAGAAGGTCTTGTTGACTTCTTTCTCAAAAACCGGGCCCCTAAACCCTAAACCGTGGGCAACCACGCTCGGACTCATGAAGCCGCAACAGGCTCCCGAGTCTGGTACGTTTTTCGTCTATGCCCAGCACAGCTGCCCTAGCTGGAGTTACGACAAGCCACCATTTACCAGATCCCTCCAAACTCCAAAAAATAACCCTTAGACCCTCAACCCCAAACCCCATACCCTAAATCCTAAACCCAAGACCCCAAACCCCACACCCCAAACCACAACCCCTAAACCCTAAACCCTATTGCACGTAAAAAGAAAACCTAAACCCCAAACCCAACGAATCCTATGTGGAGGATTCGACTGGAAGAACAGCGCTTCACTGGTCTTGCCTTCTGGGCTGCGGCCTGAGACCCCGAACATCAGTCGCAGCATCTTTCATAAAAAGGGATGGAAGATTTCCGTGAGTTTGATGGCGGGTTTGTCAAGGGTTCTGTATTGTAATCATACTTAGTCATCGGGGGTGCTCGAAACTATTTCGGTTTATATAGGAATCTGAACGTTTATTTTGCCTGGCCGTTTGAGGAGAGAGAGAGAGAGGTTTGTGTTGGGAAACCTCGGCTTTAGCAGGCTTGAAACGTTCATCATGGGCTGTAAGGATTTTGCAAGGGTTTTGGGAAGGGCTTAAGTGTGTTGTCGGGCATCCCTGAAATTGGCCTAAACCCTAAACCCTCAACCCTAAATCTTGAGCGTGATGAAGGGCGACCTCGTGAGCTTACCCTCGGAATAGGGACATCACTGATGTCACCCCAACTTGGTAAGCTTGTTTCGTTGTTGTCAGGGAATCCCCTCACCTCCCTGGCACAGTGTGTTCAACAGAATAGAATTCAGACTGCTAGAAGGCGTAGAAGTACCTTGGAAGGTCCTGGCAGAGTAGATGCTGCGCGAACTACCATGCCGGGTTTAGGTAAGGTACTTATCAGACTTAAAGGATATGAGATGTAATGTAAACATATTCACATATTTACTCACAGCCCTAGTAGAGGTAACCCTACACGCTAAACCCTAAGCCTTACTTATAGTAACTTACTTACCAAGTCCCATGAGCCTCTAAGTAGCGACCTCGCGACCTCTAGAAGCCGAGTGCCTTTTTGGTGAGGTCCTTCAGAAAGGGTTTAGGGTTTAGGGTTTAGGGTCCCTAAACCCTAAACCCTCTCCGGAACCAGCAGCTGTGGCACTGAACCTTATCCACAGTTCAGGATTTAGGGTTTAGAGTCAGGGTATCTTTGTTTTAAGGTTTCAGGGCTTATACAGGGTTTATCCACAGGTTAGGTTTTGGTGCTTAGGGTTTACCCTTGACCTGAAACCCTCGCAATCCCTGACTTGGGCAACTTAGGCCTCATGTCGAAGAGACCCTGACCTCCAGAGCCCGAACCTATTTGTTCGTATTATCTCCCTAAGGCTCCATGTACCTTTACAGTCTATACTTAGGCCTTAAAGTACCTATATAGCGACCCCTCTAAGGCTTAAGTATCTACTATAAAGGTACATGGAGCCTTTGGGAACCCGGGTATTAAAGGAGCCCTGAGGGATTCTTTAACTTAGTAGCTGAGTGGATACACTCTACACTTTTTGGGATAATATCACGCACTATAAAACTAAACGTGTACACTGTTGGGGGCTTATGAACTCAGCAACTAAGTTGTTCGTATTATCTCCAATCCTATCCTTCAAACCCTCAAGCTGCTAAACATCCCCTAAACCCCGAGACTGCTGAGCCCTGCAACAAAAGCTTTCTTAAACTCCGCAAGCTCTAATAGAAATCTTGACAGCCCGAAACCCTAGAGTACCCTAATAGGAACCCTGAACGGAATCTTTGTCCTTAGAGGCGTACAGACCACATGAATCCCCACCGTCCCCATGTGCGTGCCTGAATAGTTTCTACTGCTTTCTTCATGACGGTTCCTTGCTATACTTATTCTATAAGATACTCCCGAAAAAATCCTTTTCTTTGAAGCCATACAGTATCGCTTGTCGTACCCTTTTACATGAAGCCCTTCAAAGTACAGAACCCGCCCTACTCAGCTCTTAGCAATTCTGACGGCCCCTTATCTTGAACCCTAAACCCTAAACCCCACCCGAGGCTTGGATAGCCTGACCTCTCTGATCCTAAAGAAAGAAAGGTCCTTTTAGGCACTGTGCATAGAGGAAAAGCTAGGCCCAGGTTCCGCCCTTTCCTCCGCTCTCCTCATCTTGAACACCCGAGGCTTGGATAGCCTGACCTCTCTGATCCTGGCGCATGATGCCCGTGTGGCGCGCGCCTGAGGTCAGCAGATCCGGGTTCAGGGTCTGGGGTTGTTTTCATGTGGATTCTTAGTAGCTGAGTGGATACACTTTACACTTTTTTGGATAATATTACCCACTATAAAACTGAAAGTGTAAACTTTTTAACTTTTGGGGGCTTATGAACTCAGCAACTAAGGATTTCTGTGTGATTTCAGGAGTCATTCTCTGGAGTTGAAAGGGTTCTCTGTCTAAGGTTAAGTATGGGACCCTAGTAGGGGCCCTTAGCCCTTTTAAGGGACTTTAAAGGGTACAAATCGGGTATGTATCAGGTATATAAGGATCCCAGGCTTAAGGGCCCATACTAGGGGCCCATGGTTTCATCCTAAGACCCTGGTCCTGGGGGAAAGCGAGTCTCGTCTTAGAGTCTTTGTCCACTTCATTTTCAAGCATATGTAGAATCCAAACCGCATCGCTAAACCCTGCACCCCAAAATCCGAAGCCCTAAACCTGAACCCTACCTTAACTTCAAATAACCTACCTATTTTAGGACTTGCATAAGGGAATCATAGTAGGGAACCCTAAACAAGGAAGGTTTCAGAGGGATTACAGTAAACCCCATAAAGTTGGAAGCCGGATTAAGGCCAAATAGTGCTGGGATTCTCTATACATTACTCTTAAGGATTGAGGCTATTGGGTTTCCAACTTTTTGGCTTCTACTGTAGGTATTCCTTAAACCCGCATCGTAGCTGGATCAACAGAGCCGATGTTTCAGAGTTTGCGCTTTAGGGTTTGGGGTTTAGGGTTTAGGGTTTGGGGTTTGGGTTTTTGGGTTTTAGGGTTTAGGGGTTAGGGTCTGGCAGCTGGGACTTTTGATATCGATTTCGATGCTTGGGTCGTTGAATGTTAAGCAAATATCCTGAAGCCCTAAACCCTAAGCCCTAAATGAGGTTTTCGTTCCGCTAACTCGGAGCTCAACGCTTTAGGGCCAGTCAGGGATTGGTTTCGGTCTTTTGCGGCTTTGAAGTTTACAAGCATCCAGGGTTTAGGGCTTAGGGCTGCTATCATTGACGTATCGGTTCCTGTATAAATCCTGCTCTACTGATTGGAAAGATCGTGTTGGGTCCTCCTGCATACCAGAGATGAACCAATGGTATTCCTTGAAGTTTTCTTGTCGCACGCTACGACAATACAACGGTATTAGGCCCTTGTGCCAAACTGACCCCGTATAGTCACTCGTATAGTAGTGTTTAAAGAACTCTCTTGGTAGCCTTTGCAGCACCGTTTTCGAACCATCTAAAGAACCCTCATTTGGACAGTTGGTATACCGATGTTGACGCTATTCCTGTGATCGCATTAAGTTTCAGATTCAGTCTTCAAATCGGGACAAGTAAGCCCGATGGCTCGATGCACCTATATGGGCACTTGAACGGGTTTAAGGGTTTGGGAGCGTTTTCTTCAGGGTCTTATAGGGTCGACTTTGCAGTGTGTTGTGTTTTTAATAGGCTCCATTCACACATTTATTATATAAACATTGGCTCTAAAGTTCCAAAAGCGTTCCCATATAGGTACGATTCGATAACTCTTCCTAAGGTGCACATATGCATATACTAAGAAGAAATAATATATGTATGCATGCACACACCTTTGATATACACACGTGCACGCACCGACTGCGTGAGTGCATGGACTCGTTGGGCATCACAGTGTTGGCTGAACCTGACCCTCAACCCTAAACCCGAAGACCTAAACCCTAGGCCCTAAGCCCTTACCCCTAAACCCTAAACCCAAACCCTCGACCTGGAACCCCTGTTGTTGGGGGCTTAGGGTTAGATCATCGGAAGAATTTAAAATATTTCGCACTGGTGCTTTATAATAGTTATGGTCTTTATAGTTATACTGAAATACGTTTTCTTTTTCATCCTACATTACCAAGACCCCTAACCGAGTTTATTTCCAGGACATTGTGGATCAGAGCGGCCGGACGGCTTGCCACTGGCCCAACTGTTTAAAGTTCAGGGTTTAGGTTTCGGGGCTTCAAGTACCCAAACCCCCCAAACCCTAAACCCCTACAACCAAAACCCAAACCCCTAAACCCTAGTACCCTAAACCCCCAAAACCCTGCAAGGCATCTGACGTAGGAGTCTGGGTGAGTCTTGCCAATATTCCTTTAAAGTCCTTGGTCTACTTGTAGTATAGATGATATACCCTAAAATCCTGTTCTTATGATTAAAGGCCCGCCTTTGAATTGGATAGAAAAGAACCCTTATATGAGTCTGTTTTACTTGTTAGGGTTTAGGCTCAGGTCAAAGTCCTTGGTAATGGCTGGTGTAGAAAGAAGGCAGCTCAAGGGTTCAGGAAATTTGAAGTTTGAAAGTTATAGAGTTGCAAACGCAGGGTATAGGAACGTCGCTTTGAGGGTTGAGGTGTTTGAGTTTTGGGCTTTAGGGTTGTAGGTTTGACAGTTCAGGGGTATAGGTTTCGGTTGTTATCGGTTTTTGTGACGTAGATCTTTCGCGAGTCCTTAACTCTGAACGTTCATGTGGAGTCCAGTTTTCAGCTTTTTTGGTATCGGGCTCCAGGGCACAGTTCGGTCAGAGATCTTGCGGTCAGGGTTCGGGATTTAGGGTTTAGGGGTTATAGGGACTAGGGATTACGATTTAGGGGATGTATTGTAGCCTTTGGGTTTGGGGGATTTAGTGCTGTTGGGTTTAGAGTTTAGCCATCGAGATAGACATCTGCACAATCATATGTAATGTATATTAAGCAAATATCTGCGTGTAAATATAAACAAATATAAATATAAATAAATAAAAATATATATATATATATATGTATATATATATATATCGAAGTAACATAGATTGTGGGGGAGCCATGTGAGCGAACCAAGGAGTCCGGAACTACCCATGTTTCAGGCTGGATGCCCGCAAAACGCCGAACCGAAGACCTATACAAGGACCCAGAGTAGGCCCTTATTCCCGTTTTTAGGGTTTAGGTTCCGTTATAAAGCTAGACATGTTCACGCCCCAGTTCACGGACTACCGTCCCACCATATCACCGATAACCATTCTTACCACCGCACCTCACCACCATCATACCAACATACCCTTACCACCATCTTACCNCCATTCTTACCACCGCACCTCACCACCATCATACCAACATACCCTTACCACCATCTTACCATCATACCATCTTACCACCACACCTCATAACCATCATACCAACATACCCTTACCACCATGTTACCATCATACTTCATAACCATTCTACCCAATTATCCTATACCCTCAACTTCCAAAAGCCTTTGCCACAGGACCTCAAAACCAAAACCCACCCAACCAAAACCCCAAAGCACAAAAAA
>BGNK01001559.1:1218-108997 GCA_003297005.1 Symbiodinium sp. clade A Y106
TATTTCAATTCGCGGGGCCACGAAATAATTAAAATAATTAAAATAATCAAATAAACAGACCAAACAGAGCGTCAAATATACCCCAAAGGAGCGTCTCTCATATATATATATATATACATATACACAGTATTTGTCGCTGGCCTTACAACTCCGATTTCGAACCCCGATATCCAGTTCCAGGCTGCGCACGCTGAGATCCGGCTCCGGAATCATCACCCAGTGCACGGACTTCGCCTAACGGGGATTCGGGTTCGGCCGCCTTGCTAGGGCTGTAAAGAGTTTTTGTAGTTTCCATAGGGCTCTACCCTAAGGCTCCATAGTAGTTCCTTTTTGTGGGTTCATATATAGAATCCTATAAGGTAGTCCCAAAAAGGAACTACTATGGAGCCTCTGGGTATGGGGTTGGTATGGTATTTTGACAAAGTTGTTCTACGGCTTGTGTATGTATTATGGGGCCCCGCTGTTTCAGACCTCAGGCTTCATGCATTTCTTACGGTCCCTTTTCGGCAAAGGTATGCGTTTAGGCTTCGGGCGTTGTGAGGGGCGTTGTGAGGGTTTTGGCGTTGAAGGGTTTAGGCTTAATAGACCAAAATCCCGTCCTAGAGGCCTTGGTTGAGAAAAAAGCATTACCCAACTCACATATCTGTCCATGCATGTCGGACAGTCAAGATGTTTAAGTGATAACATACTTGTTCAGACCTATCTACCACCCCACTATTCTGGAGCCTTCACAAGAGAAGCATACATCTGTAGTACCAGTACAACTTACCCACGGCTGCTGTGCAATAGATATACAGCAGCTACCCTCTTACACGAAGGCCGCTTGCTGACAAACCAAAACTTCCCTATAGTCTCCATTGGACTTCCATTTTGGGGGTTACTTTTTCAGATCTTTCAATTGCCTTTTCAGATCCATTAAATACAAAACTGGTTGAACCAATCTCAGGAACTTCAATGGAGTCTATAGGTACTTCCCCGCTCTTCATAGGGGAACTATGGAGGCAAAGCTTGGGGAGCACTTTGGGATTAAGGGAATTTCCATACAACTAAGAGAAATAGAAATACTCACTGCCCCAAAACCCAAGGGAATAAAAGTTGAAACTTTCAGAATCGACTACCTTATAAGAACCCCAAAAGTTGAAAAGTTTAGTTTACAGCCAATAAGAATATCCCCTTGCCCAGGTGCCTGTAGCTTCTGTCAAAGCTGAAAAATGCTGGGTGCAGTTTACGGTTTTTAGGGTTTAGGGGTTTAGGGTTTGGGGTTTAGGGCCAGAACCACCGAAGCGCTCAAGCCGAATAGCTGGAGTCTAACCTGCAAGAGTTGAACCCTAAACCTAAACCCAAGCCCGAGAGACTGCAAACTGCGTACCGTCAGTCAACTTCACTTCGTTTGCCTTTTATTTTTCTGAAGTCGCCTTTCCCTCGTATGCATCGGAAGAAGGTTCAGGGGTTAGGGTTTCGGGTTTCGGGCTTACAAATCACAACATTGGTGGTGGCAGTTCTAATCGCGACAACAGCTAGGACATCGTTCATCTGGAGGGTGCTCTTTTTCCTGGGAACCAGCAGTCATTTGGCACAGCGCGTCTCATGGGATGATGGGCAACTCCACCAATCACAAGTCACAGCCCTGTAAATCGTTACGCACTGTAGTCCCAAATATCATGCAAGCCCTGATATATATGGGCCTTAATAATTAGAATAGGGTTTTGGGGCCCATTATGCTATAACTATACTAAGGAACCCCCAAAACAGTATCGGTAATTATTTACGCCCCTATAGTACTCTTAGTAAGCGACCACTATGCCTTCCGCGCCCGAGGGATCGCGACTCGGGCGCGCCTTCAGCGGATGCCCGTCTGGAAGTGCTCTGGCCAAGTTTTGATATATGTGCCTGGGCTTGGCGAATGTCGGAACCCTAATCCCTATAATCCCGAAACCTGGGTTATGGTATAGCAAAGGTTCGAGGGTTTTGAAACCCTGTTTCTCCCTCACTTTGTCGAAAGCTTGTGTAGACTTTCGGCAACGGATGCTTGTGGGGACTGCACAAGCAAGGAGTCTTCGCATACTGTAGTAGATTATAGTATGTTGCAGTAGATGATAGTATATTACGATAAACTATAGTAGTAAGGGTCCCATGTTCCTAAGCGGGACCCTCACAATGAACGGGAACAGCTGGATTTTGGGAGACCTGGAAGATCACTGTGACACCTAACCTCTGCTCTACATGCCTGCGACGAAGTCTATTTTCGTCTTTCAAAGTACATTACATTAATGAGGCCCCGAGAGACCGGGTACCAAAAGGATCTCCAAGTAAGCTACGCCTGGGTTAATTGCGGTTTAGGGTGTAAGGGTGTAGGATTGGGGCAATCCTTAGGAACTCAAAAAACAAGCACCTAAACAAAAAAAACACGGTTGCGATAACAGGGAATCCCCTTTTCAAGCAAGGCAATAAGGTAGGGATATCCCAGACAAAAGCTTATCTTGCGGTGCTCTTCTGGTTCCTGAGACCCTGTTGCAAAGACAAGATGCTCCGTGATGAAAGGAACCACGGGGGCAAGGCAAACCTTCGTTACGGCGCTTGTGCGCTTGTGGACTTCAGGAGGCTCGATAGGGTTTAGGGTTTAGGGGTTAGGGTTTAGGGCTTAAGGTTTGGGGTGGGTTTAAGGGGTTAGGGTTTAGGGTGTAAGGGTTAGGGTTTAGGGCTATGGGCGTTGAGGAAGCAAGTGGAGCCTAAAATGCACCCAAAGCAGTCGGGATCCTTACCACGTGGACCCTTTGATGAGGGACCCTCAATTCCAGAGGGCTCATCCTCAGAACTAGGCGTAGTCTCAGAGTACAAACGAGCTCTACAGCCGATGCCTCAATATGTCCCGTCTCACTGCCCCAGGTACCACTGTAGACTGAGGCCCCGCAGTTCGAACTATTGCAACTGGTACGGAAACATGGTGTTTTGGAGGGGCAATGCCAAAGAAGGTCTGGATGCCTCGCCGTGATGTGGCTCTCTGGACCCTAAAACAAAGCCAGTAGTCTTGAAAAAGCCATCGGTTTGTCATTGTATATAGCAAAAATGATTACTAACATTGATCCCTTCAAGGAGAGCCCTCCCGAGTTTGCTTATAAACGACATGGAACAAAGATGGCAAAGTTAACCTGCAAAAGAATGCTTCAACGTGCCAACGTTCAGAACATCAGCCTTGAGGTCGGCCTCTTCACCGGGACGAAGAACGTGGTTCAGCGTTGTACTAGAGTTTAGGGTTTAGGGCTGTAGATGCCGGAATCTTATAACAGACCTTAGCTGGAACTGTTCAGCGATTCACGTCTCTATATGCCACAGACTCCGGACCCAGCACGGTGATCCGGTGTGCAAACTATGCACAACATGGCTCTACGGATCTTTTCAACGAGAAGTTCGGGGAGGTGGTCTGTTTGTCTGTCTCTGTCTGTCTGTCTGTTTGTCTGTCTGTCTGTCTGTCTGTCTGTCTGTCTGTCGGTCTCTGTGTCTCTGTGTCAGTCTCTCTTTCCGTCTGTCCGTCTGTTTGTCTGTCTCTGTCTGTCTGTCTGTCTGTCTGCATGCATGTGTGCATGTATGTATTTATGCATTTATGTATCTATGTCGTTCTGTATGTATGTGTGTATGTAAGTATACACATATACCGGTAGATAGATAGATAGATAGATAGGTAGGTAGATAGATAGATAGATTGCCACCATCTTTGTCATGGTACGGCCTTCGAACATAATAACATTTCAACACTTACAATGCTGTAAGAGTTTATATAGCTCCATTCGCTTCATGTAAGCATGTGTATGTAAACATAGTTATGTATTCAAATGCCTTTACATTTCAATATATATACTATACATATGTATTGATGCTATCGATATACCGATGCATTATATAGACAGACAGAGACAGAGAGAAGGGATCGTATTCAATATACGCTCTCAATATTTCCGTGCAGCCTTGACGGAAATCCTAAACCTCTACATTTCCATTCTGCAGCCTTAACGTTCACTCGAAATCCTAAACCCCTACATTTCCATTCTGCCCCGAAGCCGTGACGTTCAGCAACACCTCGTAGAGGGCACTCAGCGACGTGAACGCCTGCCATTGAGGTTGAGAGTGTCGAATGGTGGTAAGGCTTAACCTTCCTCTTTCAGCTAGGGTTGACGACAGGCCAAAGGATCAAGCTTGACGAACAGATTCTAAACTGAGCCTCGGTAACTACTCGCGGTGTTTTTGAGGTTCCTTGCTGTAGCTTCAGCATAATGGACACCTTCAACCCTATGTTAATGATTCATCCCCGTATGTTTTATTAAGCCTTATGATAGCCCTTATGATATAATGAACCCGTAAATAAGGGAACCCTTTACAGGATTGATGGCAGGATTAAAGACTTAGGCTTTAAAAGCCCGAAGATGCTCGTTGCCTCGACTTTGGTGCTCAGGCCATGTCATTTGAGTTAGGCTCTGAAGTGTGAGGCACGCAAACTCTGTACCGTAAATACGCTAAACATCCCTAAAACCTGAGCCCTAAATCATCCTAAAGCCTCTGCCCCAGACCCTAAACCCTGCTACAAACCCTTAGCTGAACAAGCCACAAGTCCCCAACCCACAACGATGCCATCCAGAAACTGATTTCTCCAATCCACCCTCGTTGCGTCTAGCTGTACCTGTAGTCGACACCAACCTGTGCTTTTCTGCACACGGTTTGGTGCCATGGGACAGGCGAAGGCAACGAAGGCAAGAATTGCAGGAAAGGGCCACGATGTACCACACAAACGGACAATCATGCTCACAGATCTGATGCAGAAGCTTTCGGAAGCTTCGTGGGTGCATTGTCTTGCATCAGGTAAATGACATTTGGTAGTTCATACCTCAAGGCTCCTCCTCCGGCTCCTGTTCCCCAAGCAAGAGCTGGGTTTTCTCTCTGATAATTTGAGCGAAGGGGATGTGCATCGGACTTCCTGCAGCAAATGTCCGAGCTCAACATCAGCCTTGAACAAAATGCTTCCTGTCAGCCGCCACTGCAACATGACGGCTTCTGCCGTACACTTGTCACGGAAAACATAGCACTAACACCAGGTTTTTGCACGAAAACCTGGTAGACCTTCGCTTGTGACCAGCAGATACTTGGCAGCCTTAAGTTCCGCCTCCCGGGCAGTCTCGATCCTCAGAGCACCAAGGTGATCAGCAGGCTTGCCAGGCATTATGCCCCGATGCATGAGTCTTTGAAAAATCCGTCCAGCATCCAACCTCAACTGCACACGGTTGAGTGGGCCGCATTTCCAGCGAATCATACTCACTGCCCATGCAGATCGCCAGGTGAAAGGGCGAAGTCCATCAAAATCGCCTGATGCAGTCCCTTCAACCTCGCCAGCTAAGCGATCCTGCCGACTGCAAAACTCAAATACAATCCCGACGCAACTTCTCAGTCTAGCTTGCGCCCTGCGCTTGGAACGATAAAGCGTGTAGCGAAAGGTGAAATCCCTGTCAAGAAAGACGAGCAGTGCATGTGCACGTGCAATGTCCGTGCCAATGACAGGCTTTACGCCCTGCTCAAACAATTTTTGCAGGGATTTCGTCCTCACATCCTCCCGCTCAATACGGCGACCACACCGGCAAGTCTGTCCTGACCGAGCGCACCGCGTGCAAACCAGTATCTTATACAGGCCTCTCGATGGGCAAACACACCAGGAATAAGTCAGTGGCCGGGACATCAGTCGAGGGCAAAAGAAGCATTGCCCATTCTCGTCTGTCGATGATGAATCCGTCGATGAGTCTGACATCTCTGTCATTGCGGCATCAAGCAAGCAGAAATTCAGAAAAGCAGGTGCAACAAAAATGGCGTAGGCTGAACTGATACAAACCCTGCTACGTGACAAAAGTTTGGTACCACAATGAACGACAAAGTGGCATGAGGTGGTTGTATCGCAGCCAAAAGGTTCTGGTCAAACATGAATTGTGATGCTTCTCCTGGCTTCCAAGCGAGGGAGCAGCTTCTCTCGGAGAGAGCGAGTTTGATCGAAGACTGAGCCTTGTGTTGAATGTAGCCAAGTTTGAAAAGCACAACCAGGTTGAAAAGATGTCGTATTCAACACAAACCTCGCGCTGGGATAAGGCTAGGAGTTTGAGCGGCAGTTCGGCTTTGGATTGTATTGAGGTTGTTCCATAGATGGGGCTAGGGATATGGCTGATGGTTCTGATCCGGGTTGCATGAACAATGGAGACTATGGATGCTACAGGGGTTGGGCGGGGACGTGAACTGGGAAATGCCCCTTGCCAGCTGGTTCCAGAAAGCGCTACTCTGCTACACATAAAATTTCAAACCCTCTGCGTAATTACGTAGCTTACTCCTTATAGGGTTCCAATGTTGTTATATCATGATGCAGAACCCTGCTCCCAATAATTTATGCCCCCATATTACAGCGCTCCAGCCATGCAAGCCTGGCGGTCTGCCTATGATTAGTTATGTCGAATTTTGAGGTAGCCGGCCCGCATCCTCTTCTTAAGCTTCCTAAATATTAACTCCGCTTACTTAGGCAATTGTGATATTTTGGAAATCAGGAATCTGTAAGCATAGTCCGCTGCACGAAGCCTTCTACAAATCGGGCTTGAGTGCGTGCCCATGGACTCAGGCGTCTTGAGTTCTTTAACGTGATTGCGTACCCTGATAAGATATGGATAACTTTTACTTAAATTCAGCCTTATTTGTTGATCGACCCCAATGTGAGAAGGGTGCAAGGGCAATACTGTGCGACCCAGCAAAGTCCGGGACCCTAAGCCCCACCATCGCATAACAAATCCTGACACCCTCAACCAACGACAAAAACCTGTGGCTTTGGGTCGCGTAAGGGTCTGAATGATTAGACTAGGTTGTTAGAGTTTCTAGACGACAGCCGTATTGAGAAAAGTTAAGAAACATTGGGGTCCCAAAGTATAGTCTAGCATCGGGTAGACAGGATGTGCATGGCTTCGCTCTGCCCTCAAGGGGGTGTGGCATTTCTTTGCTGCCCGAAGGGGTACAAGACTTGCTGATCAGGTATCCTGGGAGAGTGTATAATAAGATCAGGTACCTCAACCGGTAAGGCTGGTTAATTAACTCTAAAGCGTGGTTACTTCCAAGCCGTCCTCCTCGAGGCCGTTGCTACCTCGCATCCTGCATAGAACATTCGGCAGGGGTCGGAAGGTCTTTTTCGCTTAGGGTGCAGGGGTTTAGGGCATTTTTGGCTGAAGGGTTTGGGTTTTGGTTTGGGCTTGTCCGACTGCGGGAAGGATCCCAGGGTACCAACACAAACAACAAAAAGATCCTGATCGCAGCAGTCTCGGTGACGACATATGCACCACCTAATGGCCATGCTGGAGCCCTACACCCTATAACCCTAAAGCCTACGGCAGAGAGTTCAACAGAAGCTCATGCTGTGCTACATAAAGTCTAAACTCCAATTACCCCCTTTAATATCCTATAGTAGTCCCCTACATAACCCCTATATAACCCGCTTAAGGAGTTTAGACTACAGCTCATGTCAAGCCGAGGATATCGGAGAGTCGGTTCGGATGATATCTGAGGTTGAGGTGGGGCTGCTCCAGTTTACGGTTTAGGTCCATGTCCTCGGTCCTAGCTACAAATACATAGGAGCAAGAATCTACTGTAATAAGGGCACCCAAGCTTCAAGAAACCTCGAGCATCTTGGACAAAAAAAGCCCGGGCTCGGAGTTTATAGCTTCCTCGCTTCCCACGTGCCACACCACAAGCTCAGCGCAACCTTCTCCCGTCACCCCTCGTCGATAGCTGGCAGACGAAACCCAAAGCCTGCAACTCATCAAGTCACTGAATGGCTATGCCCTACATGGAAGTTTCCGAAAATAGGGGGCCCCAATATAGTACCCTATTTAGCAGGATCCTTATGATAAGGGCCCCAAAATAAGGTACCCCTAATTTTCGGAAACTCCCACATGATCAGTTCAAAGACTTGAGATCCCTAAACCCTAAACCCTAAACCCCCCTTACTGGCAGCTCTAGCCTGTCGCGATTCAGCCGAACGTACCTCAAGTCACAAGGCTAAAGGTTCAGGGTCGCGACTTGGGATAAACTGGGTTTGGGGTATTTATTTTGGCTGCGACTGATCGAATTTTTTTTGGCCATGTGCTGCTTTTTTTGTCTGTGGGCTTCCCCTAAACCCTCAACCCTAAACCCTGCAATCCAAAACCGAAACCTAATGATCCCCATGTAGAGGCCTTGATAAGGATATCAGATGGTTTGGGGTATATATGAATTAAAGTTGTCCTCGCAAACCCTAAAAATCTGGACGCATGTTCAAGAGTTTCTGCAGGGATAGAGTGCAATAGTCCGGCGATTTGGGAGTTTCCGAAAAATAGGAGACCCTAATATGGTACCCTGAATAGTAGGATCCTTCCTATAAGGACCCTGAGTAAGGTACCCCGAATTTTCGGAAACTCCCATTTGGCTTTACGGTAATTCGACGGCTAACTCCAGACCGTGGGTTGCGCGGGAAAAACCCGACATTTTAAAACGCAATAAAAAGAGACCTCACAATTTCAAGAGCACTCCGAAGTTCTAGGAATTCGATAGGAGCCCAATATCTCAAAATGTGAAAACTAAACCCTGAACCACCAATAGATCCCTTATAGAGCGCTTTAAGGAGCCCCTTCAAGGAGCCCTTTAAACGGGTACTACTCAGGAACCTTAGAATTGAAACAAGCACAAGCACCGGGTTGTTACCCAAAACCCCTTAACCCTGAACCCTAAACCCTGAGCCCTGAACCCTGAACCCTAAGATAAGCACCAGGTTGATACCCTTGCCACCTTCCTTTTACCCTGACACGCGACAGACGATGTTTTTTGGGGGCAGCTTCCCACTCGCATTTAGGCTTTAGGTTTATAGGGCTTAGGGTTTAGGGCTTTAGGGCCTTAGGGCCTTAGGGTTTAGGGTTTAGGTTTTAGGGTTACAGAGCTTAGGGTTTATAGGGTTGAGGGTTTTAGGGCTCATTGATTGCAGGCTTCCGACATCCGGTTCCCCCAGCGCCTAAATCTGAATCAGTTTAGGGTTTAGGGTAAGGTTTGAACCTTCGGTGTGGTTTACTATAACCCCCAAGACCCGAAACGCTCAATCCACTGCAGACGAGGAGCCAGTTGGTCAGATCTTCCAGGAAGTCCCTGCCAGGTTGTGAATCTACAAGTAAGTAATACTGCCTCGTTGTCCCTACATGGGAGTTTCCGAAAATAGGGGGACCTTTTTTGGGGGGTCCTTATAATAAGGATCCTACTATTTAGGGTACTATATTGGGGTCCCCTATTTTCGGAAACTCCCACATGTACTTTATATACTATGATCCAAAACTAATTCTGAGTTAAAGCGCCTTCAGAGCCCCCGGTATGTGTTGACGAAATCATGCGCATCTGAAGCAGCACCGAAAAGTCTTGCTGGACATAATCTCGAAACGGAGTAGCCCTGAGGAAACATGGCTACGGCTTAAGACCACGATTTTGCGGCGGGGGGTTCTCTTGGAGCCGGAAGATGAGATCGCTACGAGATTTTGTTCTTCATGAGGTTTAGGATGACTCTGCATATACAGATCATGAGGAGATATTACGACCACAAAGCTTGAACTCCTTAACCCTCAACCCTGTATCTGTATCAAGCCCCTATCACCACACCCGGCTGCCTAAATAGCCCGTCCGAGAGCCCCACACCAACTGGGGCACCACTGTATAGAGCCGGTATGCCTCCATCTCCTGCGGCGACAAGGGGTTCTGATTATGAGCATGACTGTAAAAAAACATGCAGGGTGCCAGAATTGGATCAACAAATCGGCATTGCTTCATGGTCGAACCGCATGTACCACTAATGTACTGACTATAGTGCAGGCTTCTACTACTTAGGGCTGCGGTCTCCCTTGGCATTATTTTGGAGTTTCGCTTGCTGTCAAGCCCTGATAAACCCCTACAAAACCCATGAGTTGCTTGACCATTCAGTTTCCTTCTTCCTCCCGTGCTGATGCCCTGACACTCTACAACCCCACACCCTTCAAGTCCGAAACTAAATCCTAAACATCTCAAACCATCAGTTCGTACAAACCTATCTTAAAACCCACTATCCAAAACCCTTTAAACCTTACGTTCCTAGAAGTTTAAAACCCCTACAGCCCATAAATCCCAACAGCTCCTTTCGCACGAACTGGATGAGGCCATGCATCGACGCAAAGATCCACTGGTCCATGTGGTTCGTGCTTGCCTGCTTCGCAGTTCATTAAGGGTGTTTGGGTTCAGGGTTAAGGGTTTAGGTTTTAGGGCCTACTTTCGCAGTTCAGGTTTAGGGCCGTCGATTTGGAGAATCAGGGGACTTAGTAAGTAAGACTACGGGCGCCTCAGATTTCACATATTGGGGTTATAAACACATAAAACTGTAGCTGCTCTACTTGTACCCCTCCAGAAATTTAGTCGTTGTGCTGCATGATGCCGGCGTTGAACACGAAGAAAACCCCGTTGGATGGAATCTTCTCGGCTTGGCCCTGAGCAAAGCGTCTTCAGGTGGTCAGAACGGAACCTGGGCGTGCAAACGTCAGGCTTGGAGTCCGATTCCCCAGGGTGCTGGCGACCTCTTGTCCGTCCTTCCCATGAGCATCTCTGCCGCCGTGATACCCTTCCAAGGATCCCTGACTTGCTGGACTTCACCGAAGCATCAGCCTTCTCCATGAAGTCCGTGGCCGTAAGGTTGCTGCTTACTAAGTTCCCTGGTCTTTTCGGCAAGGCCTAGCAGGAGCTTGGGGCCGATACCGGTCGCCGGGTTTAGGGTTCGCGGGTGTTTAGGGTTTAGGGTTTAGGGCCATCGAGTCTCGATTCATCCTATTCAGTGCCCCTTCTTTTTTTGAAAGGCTGTAAGGCAGTAGCTCAAAACAGGTCGCATCGCCCGAATTATCTCAGCCCGCCCTTGAAAAAGGCACAGGATTGAACGCAGAAACCGCAATCACAAAACAAATTAAGCTCAAAATGTGACCTCCAACGTACAGCCTAAGCTCTACGCCTGAAACACTAACCCAAAAACTCTAAACCTGCCTCTCCTAAAACCCCAAACCCAAATTCGCCCAAAACCGTCGAACCCTGGATCCCTAAATCCCGGCAACACCCTTAAAGGAACTCTAAAAGACCTGCATCCTAAACCATACTAAACCCCAAACTCTGAACCCTATGCCCTAAACCCTAAACTCCCCAGGCCGAAACCCTAAATCCTAACTCTAAAACCCCCCAAAACCCTAAACCCTGAACCCTCTAACAACCTAAACCCTAAACTCCCAACAAGACCAAAACTAAACCCTGGAACCCCCAAACCCTGAACATGGAACCGCTACACCGCAAACCCGTAAAGCCCTAAACCTAAAGCCCAAAAACCCTAAACCCGAAAGCCCTAGACCCAACAGCTCTAAACCCTAAACCCCTAAACCCTACACCCTAACCCATGAAGCCCTGAAGCCCTACAGCCCTAAACGCTCAAGCCCTAGAACCCTAAACCTACCTTTGGTTAGTAGGGAATGGAAGAATGGCAGCAATAGTAGTTATAATTGTACCCCATTCCTCCATTCCCTACTAACCAAAGGTAAGTAAACCCCGAAGTCCGAAACCCTCCGGCCTTGACCTTCGCCGACTCGGGCCTAGCATTCTCGCTGGCTTTGGCTTGAGGGTTTAGGGTTTAGGGGCTTAGGGGGTTAGGGTTCAGGGGTCTGGGGTTTGGGGGCCTAGGGTTAGGGGTCTTGAAGGTTTTTAGGGTTTGGGGTTTGGGGTGTAGGGGTTTAGGCATCAGGGCTTAAAGGTTAGGAGCTAGTGGAGTTGGGGTTTAGGCTTTTTGGAAGGGCCTGGGTTGAGGAGTTGGAATGTAGGATCTTGGGGCATGGGCCCAGGGCTCAGGGCTCGCAGCTTTGGAGGGGGTTCTATATGGGTAGTTGTCAAAATTATGGTCCCTTTTTGGGTACCCTAAATAACAGGTGCCGTATTATAATAAGGACCCAGAAAGGGACCCTAATTTTGACAACCACCCAATGGCTTTGGGTTTAAGGCTTCGGGCAGGGGTCGCAAGGTCCGGAGTTTCAGGCTTGAGGTTTTTAGGGCTTAGGCTTTCTTCTTCGGGGGCCAAGATTCCCGCTTGCGCATGCAGTCTGTGGGACATTAAAACCTCAAGTTTCTTCTGCGTGGTTGTGTTATCTATTTCTATAATCCTGAATCAGAGGCATCCATGTCTATCTACAAACCAATGGCATCCATGTATGTACATAGGGTTCTTCATTGTCCCATCGCCTACGACTTCCGAATTCCGGCTAAGGATGGTGTCGGTTTAGGGGTTCAGGTACTCCTATCAACATGCCGAGGGACGAGAACTTCTTTCCACTGGCGCCCTCGTAGCGATAGCTCTCCTGCTGCAAAGGCGGATTCATTAGACCGTTTGGTCCTGGGTCCTCACCCTTTTAACCCCGGTATACGATACAGGCACCTTAAAAATTCGAAAAGGGAAAAGAAAAGCCTTACTATTGAGAATGGCCCCATATCAGCATGCACTCAACAGCTTTGCAATTCATTGGGTCCCGGGTGGGTGCACCGTTCCGTTCAGGTAGGGGTGGGGCTGAGGCCTCTCAGGGTTGAGGATTTAGGCCTTAGGGTTCAGGGTTTAGGGGTTGGGGCTGCGACTTCTAAGCTTCGGGTAACCCCCAGACCCTAGACCCTGGAGCCAAGCCCCAAACCCAAATTAATATCGACTGCTTAAGAGCACGCCCCCTCTCCGCGAGGGCGGCAAGGGGATAGAACTAGGACCTTGCTCAGTCACCGCTCCCCACCCCATAGCAAAACGGCTTTAATCCCAAACCCGACGTAGCTTCAAGCCTCCAAGGGCTTGATTGTAAATTTATGTTTGAGCTTTGCAATGTCGGGTGTTGAGAGTGAGTGGTTCTTATCAATGCCGAAGTATTTTGGTCATACACAAACCACTGCAAAACCCTCACAGATCAAGTTATTCATTCACGCACAGGGCATGGGACTGAACGGCTCAGAGGTCATGGGCTGATTCAGCGGATGTACTATAGAGGCCCCAACAAATTAGTGATACCATTCGCCTTCTTTCCAAAATGTCCAAACGGTAGCTACAGTATAAGTTACCTAATTTTCGCGTTCCATGCATTGGGTTTGGGGTCTTGGTAAAAAGCTTGGTCAAGGTTTTAAAGGTTGAGGTGCTGTAACTGTAGAGGCAGTAGCTGTAGCTGGTGTCCTTACTACACAGAACATTGTAAACGTTCGAAACCCCAACCACTTTGCTGAATTCCCAAGCGACGCGCAGTTTTGAGGCCCCAAAGGCATGCCGGGTGGGGGGTTTAGGGTTTACGGAACCAATCGAAAACCCATCCATCCTGGACAAGGAAGCGATAGGCGTTGAACATCGGCAGGAAGACATCCTCCAAGCTTCGCTTCACGGTCACAACGAAACGATGTCCAAAGGGTCCAAGTAACAGTATAGTGCATACGTTTGGGGCCCAGATACCTCCTAAGAGCCTACTATAATGGTACACAGACCCTTTCAGAAGTATGTGGACATGAACGACGTCAAGACGGATGAGAAGCGAATGGGATTGTCACTGGTATTTGGACAGGGCATCATTCAATACACATACACACACAAACAGATAAAGGAACGGCAAAGAAATCAACCGAGTAAAGAAAACAATGCCAATTTCTTTAAATGGCAAAGCTGACAGGGACATCAATATGTTCTGCGGCAAGGCTCAGGGCTTAGGGCTCGGGGTGCAAGGCGTGGCTGCGGCTTAAACGTAAGGCAATTAATATAAGGTTTAAGTCGGGTCTTATTCGAGGGTTTAAGGCATTGGTTTGGGGCTTAGGATTCAAGGCTGAAGGCCTTAGGGCTTTGGCGAACCACCCGAAAGACGGCCCAACATCTGAAAGACTTGCGTGCACATAGCGACAAGCAAGCTCTGGAGCAGTTTTCCGCAGAAGCAAGACGACTCATCAGTGTGACTGTAACTGTTTTACGTCCTGAACCCTCAACCGTAAACCTCCCTAAACCCCCCACAGCCCCAAACCCTAATAACAGTCGCTAGATGAACCGAGGCCTTGTTAATACTGGTTCTGCCAACACCAATAGCAGGAAGCTCTGGCTCAAGAGTAGCTTAACTGAAGTTATAAGTAGGCATAAGTGTAGGACAGTTATCTGATTTATGAACAGGGCCAAGAACAACACACGAGAGTTAAAGGATCAGGGTTTCTGTGTCGGGTTCAGGGCTTGGGGCAAGGCTTGGGGTTTGGAGGTAAGGCTTACGCTGCAAAAATTGGGTGTGAGGCACAGCACTTGAGGCTGTGAAGCAGAGAGTTTACATGAGATGGAACCTCCACAGTAACCGAACCTGACAGACTGCCCGGAAATTTGCAGAGTGGGGCGGAATTTGTCACCTTACCCTACACCCTCAACACTAAACTCTGCAAGTGCAGACAGCCAGAACTCAGTGAACAGTCTCCCTCATCCCTGAATCACCATGATGTCCCTGCTCGCAGAGCTATAGAGGTTCAGAAGACGACAGAATATAGGGATCTCACACGCATGGATGTTCCGCGATACAGCGTATACAGAGGTCCATGCCGCTGTACATCCATAAGTCGTACATGAACAGGACCAGCTCGTACTCCGTGCCATACCCAATGACGCGTGACAAGAGCTTTGCAAAGAACCATGCTTTTGCGTCGGCACTCCAAGCAGACAGGATTCTCGTCGTCCTCGACAGCTTTCATCCTCGTCTGGCTTGTCTGCCCTCTGCAGCAGCCGCTTGTCTTGTGACCGAATGTAAGTCTCGCACATGCTGATTTTCCAGTAGAGGTGAGGCCACGCCGCACATTCGATTCCGACGCTTTCCATGAAAGCGAGTCGCGTCTGAGCCGACACGTCGTGGCCGGCTTCCAGGGCGGGGAGTTAGGTTTGGTTTAAGGCCTTAGGGCTTGGTGTAGGGCTTCGGGATTTACATTAATTAGGGTATTCGAGTTTCGGGCTCAAGGTATTAGGGTTTAAGGTTCAGGATTTGGGCTTTATAGGGTTTAGGATGGTTTAGGGCTTAAGGGGTTTAGGGGGACCCGAGGAGCTCTCAGATGCCTTCACGACATCTCGCACGCCCTCCTCCTGCGCCAGGCTTCTGGGATGAGGCCGCAAGGTTTCGGCTTCGGATTTGGGTGCGATGCCCGAAAGAGGAGGCGTAGGAGGATTCGTGGCTTTAGAGCTTGGCGCGCAGAGTCTAACCTAAACCCTGACCCTAAACGCTAAGCCGCTTAGAATTCAAGTTCTAGGAGTCAGATGTCCCGGAGCTGCGAAGTGAACGAAAGGGTTCACAGCCCAAAGACTGCATCTGAAGACTGCAAGGCAGACTCCAGGCCCTCTACCTATCAAAATCTCTATGATAGGATCCTAACCATAAAAGTGATTATTTTAAAAGAAGGAACTACAATGGAGACTATAGGTAAGCCGCAATAAACCCTTCGACTTGCTGATGCCGCACATGCAGACGGCGGTTCTTAAGGCTCTTCTGCAGCTTTAAGTAAGTTACTGCATGCAAGCTGCCACTAGACTAGCTGGGGCTTTTAAAGCTGTTGAAAAATATTAGTAAATAAGATCCTCTTAAGCCCAATAAGGGAAAATTTAAAATGTCCCAAAGCCCTACCTAGTTAGAGTGAGCCCAAGAACCTCAAGCCCTCATCAACCTTGAAACCTGAAGCTTCAGCTTCCCAGACCCCCGGGAGGATCCAAAAAGCAGATCCCTGAATGTGGGTTCCTATAAAGTGCCCTTAGTAGTATAGGGCCCCAAACTAGGGGATCTACTTTCTAGATCCTCCCGGGAATCTGGGTTTCAATCCAGTGCTGAATGCGTCCAAACCCACTCCGCACGCCTGAACCCGGGACCCCTAGCTAGACCCCCAAAAGTAGGTAAAATAATGGCCCAAAACTTACAAAAGGTGATTATTCTACATACTTTTGGGGTCCAGGTACACCCTAAACCGCCGCTGCAAGACCCAGGCAATCCCTCCTTAAACTTCAGCGGTTCTGCTCGGACCACACCAGAGTTCAGCATGTACATCCGTACCTACAGGCATGCGTAGCTTGGTTAGGGCCCCAAAAAAGCACATAAGCAAAAATAAGGATAGGGATATCCCATATGAACCCCCTTGTAATGAAGCCCAACAAGGTAGGGATATCCCCATAAAATGCTTATGCTTATGTGCTTTTGGGGTCCCTAATTGGTTGCTTTACGTTTAGGGATGAGGTTTCAGGGCACTGCGGCGTTAACCATCATCCCAAACCCATAGCCCTGGACCGAAAACCCATCTACCCTAAACCCCGAGACCCGAAAAAGGTTGTATCCTAAACACACAGAACCAACATAACAGTTTCACCTTCACCCTTTTGCTGCAGGCTTGCATGCAAGGACGCCTGGTAGTTAGCCGCTTGTTTCACCCTGAACCCTAAACCCTAAAACCCTAGACCCTAAGCCATACACGATAAAGCCGAAACTCCGGGGGTGCGGGGATTCTTCAACTCCCGCTCGAACCATCTACCCCCCTCTGTCGTGCAGAAGTGCATCTCTCCGAAGAAAAGTGGTCGCAGACACTTTCATAGTACCCTCTTTTGGGGTTCAGAGTCTAAGTTTAGAGTTTCGGGTTAGCGTTATTATAAGTACAGATAAGTACACTACGTAGTCTGATTCGCTGGGCCCGCAATATGTTCCCCAGATGTTCTGAACCGCCGCAATGCCAGCAGAGACCTGGGACCCAATGCCAAACCGAGCCAGACTCCGGGTGGTGAGCACAGATGTTTAGGGTTTAGGGTTTGGGGTTTAGGGTTTAGGGTTTAGGGTGAGAAGCGGTAACGGGACGAGAGCACCTGAGGCATAGAGACTCATATTTTGTGGTACTACTTACTGATTGCAAACTTGTGAAACTACAGCGCTTGTTGTCTAAGTCTTCTGCTACTCATCAGGTCCACGGCTGGAATGCAATCAGGGCACTGCGTCTGCCCCATGGTTCTTGGCGACGTCCTCCAGATCGTACAAGCTTTGAAGAAAATGCAAGCTGAACAGCACTTGGCATCCTTCAAGCTGACCCTAAACCCTAAACCCTAAACCTCTCAATGCGACAATTGTGCGACTGTAGCTCTAACAATTGGACCACAGTGGCAACTGTTCTAAGACTCCAACAAAGACTCCAAACCAGGCCTTTGCTGCAATGAACAGATGGGTTAAGGTTTAGGGCCTTCGGGTTTGGGGTGAGGAATATAGGGTTTAGGGCCTTTTTTTCGGTTTAGCTATTCTTCCACCACCTCTTTGAACCAGACCTAAGCTTGACGGGTACACGCATGCAGGAATGTGCCATTGCCTTGCCTTTTGTGGCTGGCCTGATTTCTGCCATATCTGGCCGCTTCGCACATGTACTCACCTCATGTGCTCGTGTAGACCTGAACGTAACAGCATTAGACACACGATTAGTGACTGGAACTGACAGGCCCTAGTGCACGCAAATGCTGTTTTTGACTTGGCTTCTGTCAGCGACGGACTGTGCATATCGAAAAAATCAGGCACACAGTTGCCACCGCTCTCGCAAGCGTAGATAGAGGAGTGAAGCTCGAAGAAAGGCCCTCCGTTTTACCGTGACCCCAAGCTCGAAATCCTAAATTTACTAAACCCTAAGCCTTAAACCGTGGAAAAGCCGAGCTGCGCTGGTCGGCCTTTGCAAATTGACGTTCAGTGTCTCGTGGTGCGGAACGGACGGCTGAGAGTTTACGTTGCTGCAGAGTTTCAGGCTTTTTCGAGAAACCTTGGGATTTGTGTAATCTGTGGAAACTACTAGAGAATACGATTTCTGAAGATTCAGCTGAGGTCCGTATCAGGGATCCAAATGTTCAAGGCTTTCACCAAAAACGCTAAGCCCAAATGATCAGGGCTTGCTATATTGTTCAGGATGCTTGTCGAGAGGGAAGCCGCGGGCGCTCTCAACGCGCAGGGTGCCGGGAAAGAATATGGGAGTTTCCGACAAGGGACCGCATAGTACAGACTCTACGTAGTAACTTACCTTTTTGCAGCTATTCTCATGGCCAAGGGCCGGGACCCCTGGTCGAAGAACCTCCGCCTTTGGGTTGAAAGGTTGGTAGGGTCTGAGCCTCAAATCGTCAGACTCCAAGTAGCCGGCAAAGCAGCGCATAGCTAAAGCGGGGTTTAGGGCTCAGGGCCCACATCCCGAAATCCCTATTCTTGGTAATTAATATTGAGACAACCGGGAATAATGTGAAAATTGTGAGTCTAGCACCACTGACTGTTACCAGTACTTCTGCCACAAGTGAGTAGTGATGGTTCCCAGTAACCCCTGAAATGGGGAAGGTACCCTTTCCTTACAAGCCGCCTCTTACAAGACGGAAGCAACCCTCTGTAATAGGAGATCCGGAGTCCGACTACAATGTAACATAATATACCTCAAAGGCCTATTCCAATGATCAAGGCTCCTATATCAAGACGCCTCGCCTCTGATTGATCGCGGCGATCTGCGCTCCGCAAGACATGAGTCTCTCACCGGGTTCCAATGCAGGACCACCATTTATCATCGTAGAGTAGCAGTGCAGCTGCCCCACTAGTGGTTGCGCCCTGCTGGTTGTGCTTGCTGCCAGTCTAGTATGAGTCCTCAAGCAACCGTCCTAGTGAGAACACGAATTTTTTGCCACTAGCCTAAACCCAACTCTTATATCATACACGTGCAGCTCTCACCAATATCGCAACCCCTGCGAAGCCCAATGAAGCCCCTGCAAACAGCTGTAAAGCTGCCCTAAACCCCGTAATCCTTAGCCCCTAAACCCCGTAGAGTCAGCAAAGGTCTGCGACCTCAGACGACCGAGAAGGCATCGAGCGCCTTGCCAACAGCATCAAGCTTGTCCTGCCGGGTTTCTTGGTTTTCGGGTTTGAGAAGTAGGGTCGAGGGTTTAGGGTTTTCGGGTTTGGGAAGTAGGGTCGAGGGTTTAATTGAGTAGGGCATAGGGTCGAGGGCTTCATCTTCTTACTAGCCTTCCTCATTGTGTCATCACGACCACAATCCTGATCAGTAGTACGGGGCTTGTGATGTTTAGCTTGTCGGGTTCGGCTGTGTAGAAACTGGCAAACCACGCCGCTTGTGGCAGCCCACGTTCAGCCAAACGAACACCCAAATCCTAAACCCTAGACACTAGTCCCAAGCAATGCTAAATGCCATGTCCTGAACCCCTAACACTCAACACTAGACCCTAAACATCCCTAAACATCCCTAAACCCTAAATCCCTAAACCCTAAAACCCCAAACCCTAAATCTCTAAACCTAGATGGATCAACAACAGATTGTCCTTGACGGCAGTCATTGGGAGCACGTCATCCTGAGGGAAGACATTCGGTTTAGAGTTTAGGGTTTAGGGCTTAGGGTTTAGTTTAGGGCTTATGGTTTAGGGACATTCCATGCTGAATTCGAAACTATTGGGTTGCTAAACAGTGTTTGGGGTTTAGGGTTTCAAGGTTTCGTTTATTTTAGGGTTTTTGGTCCAAGACATTCCACACTGACTTGAAACCTATTGGGTTCAGGCTACTAAATGGGAGTTTCCGAAAAGAGGGACCCCAATATAGTACCCTAAATAGTAGGATCCTTATAATAAAGAGCCCAACAGAAGGTACCCCTAATAATCGGAAACTCCCAAATAGTGTTTGATTAGGCTCTCGGGTTTATGGCTTGGGGCCTTGGGAACATATGCCCCAAGGTTTGGGGTTGCGACCCTACACCCTAAACCCTAAACCCTCAAACCCTAAACCCTATTATATAGGCATTTAGGGGTTTTAGGGGTCTGGGGGCCTGGCTGAACTAACCAGACCCAAACCCCGTTTAGGGCACAGACACCCTCAACCCTAATACGGAAGTTATAGGGACCCCACGAATAAGTAGATCTTGGGTACTGCCCCTACAGAGTAAGAGTCTGTAAGAAGGCCTTATATATTCAGGGCCTCATATATCCATAGTATAAATACTATTCAACTGATACTGCGTGGGGGCAGTGCCCTATCTAGACCTTGCCATCGGAGGTTTAGGCTGCGGCCCCCTACTTTCTGAAACCCCCACATGGCCAACAGGGAGGGTCGACACTCAACAGGAGATCTGCAGAGCGGAGCAGGTCAGCCGAATTAGGGGTTTCATTCCATGTTAGTGTCCCTTCTCTAGGTCCTACCTACAGTCTCCAATGCCGTTCCCTGACGACAACTTGGCTAAAGCAAACAAGGAACTATACTGGAGACTATAGGCAAGCCAACAAACTCTCTCAGAGAGGGCTTGAGGTTTGGGCTTGTGCACTTTCGGTTTAGGGTTTCGGCTGCAAGGTTCAAGGGCCCAGGCTGCTCAACCTACTGAGCCAATCTTGGACGAAGGTGACCAAACCTACTTTGAAGTAGGGGTTCCATAATCATGGAACTCGTTGTGTGTATCTTATCCTACAACATTACCGTATATCTCCGAATAGGATAACCCCAAACCTGAGCACTGTGGTAGCATTTGGGCTGCTTTTGAGGCCCAAAACCCTAATCCTAAGTCCGAAACGCCAGACCTTAAAATTCCTCCCTCAGGTTACCTTGTGGGATCCTCAATCTAAACTTGGTTAAACCAAACAAGAACTGCAAGAACTACAATGGAGACTATATGCGACCCCTAAGCCTTAACCCCAAAAAGCTAACATCCGGGAGGAGCGGCTCTGGCCAAGTTCAAGTTGTTCTTCAGATCGCGGAGCATGTCGCTGACCTTCCCGGCATTTGTCCCAGCGCGTTCGGTTCGGATGTATTATATATACCAATGCATACACATAAGCATATACATATCTATATATCTATATATATATGTATGCACATGGTACCGTTATCATGTGGGGACTACCCGGCCGTCGATAGTATGACTAACTCTTCAGACCTCGGGTTAGTGAACTGAAGCAGGAGATCGAGGGAGCTCAGCCCTTGTTGCAACTCAGGCCGGAATCGTTTAGGCTTTTGGGGTTTAGGGGTTTTGGGGGTTTAGGGGTTTAGGGGGGCTAGGGGGGCTAGGTTAGGGTTTAGTGTAGGACTTCGAGCCCGAATCCTAAACCCCTTCAGCGTTTAACGTATACAACCTTGAATGCAAACACCAGCTAAAGCGACACCTCTACACTGATGTGACATGTCTCTTAAAAAAGCCCGTGGAAAGTGACAAAGCAAAGGCGAGAAACTTAAGCAAGTATTGCGCTATGTAACCACAAATGGCTTCAGATAATGAGCACAAGTTCCTCAAGCTTCAAGTCTCAGCACTTCAAGCTTCGAAGTTGCACAGACTGACGCTCTCAACATCAGTCTTTTTCAGTCTGTGGTTCGCTTCAAGTGGTAGCAATCAAGGCAGGACATCTATGATGATGCTAGGAAGGAGACGATGAAAGCATCCAAAAGACGCTGTGCCTCTCACCTCGGCCTTTGAGCTGTCTAATCTTCTAGACGACATGGATGATGGCACCCTCACCGATGCTGATATTATGTTCGGTGCACGTCCTCTCCAGTGAGGACTTCCCATGAAGATGGCCGAACTCAACAAGCTCCTTCTTCTCGATCACCTTCTTAAGCACGAAGAGACGGCACTTCTTCCTCTCGGCGGTTCCCCTGAGAGTCAGCCTGATAGACAAGGAACCGAAGACTTCATCTCTGATGGTCTGGATATTCATGCCTGTCTTCAAGGAGAGGTTGATGATGGGGCGGTCGCCGTAAGTCACGTTGACGCCTAAGCCCTGCACCCCAAATACGACATCCCAAAAGCGAAACCCTACATTCTTGAAAGCCAGCAGCTCTTGGTCGATCTCCCACCCCAAACTCTCAATTAAGGCATAGACCCAACAGCAAAATACAAGATTCCCAAGGATTTAGGATGCTGTTTAAAGGTGTTTGCTGTTACTAGGATTCAGCGGAGTTTAAAGAGGAATTATACGGGTGCTGCAACGGTTTCAGAGGCTTTAGTGGGCCCTCGGAGAGCTTTGCAAGTGTTCTATTGCGACAGCAATTGCGACAGCACCCCTCTTCAAGTCTACAATGGCATAGCCTGATATTCTCTTCCAACGATGCAGGCCGAACCATTATAGAATCTCATAGGAATCCTTATCACCGAACCCCTCAAAGGACCCCTTTAAGGGAACCTTACTCTAATCGTTATTCAGGTCACCCTAATACACCAACCAGGATCTGGACTCGAACCTCGGATGAGAAACGTTCCAGCTGAAGGCGGTGTTCCAAGGCTTCAGGTTTAGGGGTTCGGGGTTTAGGGGGCCTAGGGTTTAGGAGTTTAGGGGTTTCGGGGTTCAGGGGTTTCGGGATTAGAGGTTCAGGGTTTAGGGTTTAAGGATTTAGAGGTTTGGGGATTAGAGGCTCAGGGTTTAGGAGCTTAGGGCCTTCTGAGTGCAAATTTGTGCTGACTCCATAAGAAACATCGGCAGCAAGTCTGCCCCCAACCCTCATCATACCCAAGAACCCAAGCACGAACCATGGCGGCCAAATCAGGTTTAACAACATTCATACCAGCAACACGAAAACCAGCAGGAACAACCAAAACCACGTCAACAACACCACGTCAACAACACCACTGCTAAAACTACGATATGAACCATTATCAGTACAATCATCCCGGTCAGCACCCTCATCATCATCTTCATCCCGCATGACAATCATCACCATCTTCTTCTTCATCACGGTCACCATCATCTCCTGTATCATCCGAGCAGCAGCAGTGGCAATAATCACAACAATCAAACTTCGCACGAGGATTCTCGTACACAATATAGGCCATGCCTGGTCGGGCTCCGGGAGTGGTGTTTCGGAGTCCACAGTCCTGGCCCCCGCCCCGAACGTGTGCCGATGGTTCTGGGGTTTCTGTGAGGCTTCATGAGATTTCTACAAAGCTTACACGCGTTTGTAGCATGATACACGATCGAGCCCAGACTGCGCCTCGAGGTTTTGGAGTGTGTGTCGGCATGCACGTGCATGAGGCAATATGCGGAGAAAGATAGAGACAGAGACGGAGATAGATGGAGACGGAGGCAGCGACGGAGATACAGACAAAGATATAGACGATATCGATAGACAAACATATGGACAAATGGGTGGATAGATAGCATGCAAGCTAAACGCATAGGCAGATGGACAGATGGATAGATCGATAGATACAAACAAGCAATAATCTAGATAGGCAGATAGACATCTAGACTTCAGGTCCACAAGCACTTCGGGATGGAGGGCTGAGGGGTATAAGGTGTAGTATTTTTTAGGGGTTCAGGGTAAACCTAGGGTTTAGGGTTTTAGTCGGGGCTTCGGCTTTTCGTTCTCGCCTCTGCCTTCGCCATGGAAGGTCAAGCAAGCCGGAGGGACGCGTAGACTTCCGTGAGAGACCTGCGATCGAAGGGAACCCAGGTTCTTGAGTAGGCCCTTAGTAACTTAGCACCCTTGTTCCTACTATTTGCCTTTACTAAGGAAACCCCAAAATAAAGAAATAGTACCCTCTTCTAGTCTTTGGCTTTAATAAGGAAACCCCAAAATAACTAAAAAAAAAGAAAAGGGGTACCACTCAGGAACCTAGCAAGCCGACGAAAGCTCAGGCTTTGGGGATCTGGAGTTTCATGAGTTTGGGGCTCGGGGAGTCTCGAAGGGAACAGCCCAAGCAATTATATGGGTAGTTCTCAAAATTAAGGTCCCCTTTTTGGGTACCCTAAATATTAGGTGCCGTCTTAAAAAAGGAGCCAAGAAGGCACCATAATTTTGACAACCACCCATATGGGAGTTTCCGAAAATGGGGGACCATAGTTAGTATAGTACCCTAAATAGTAGGATCCTAACTATAAGAACCCCAAATAAGGTACCCCTAATTTTCGGAAACTCCCATATGTAGCACACTGATATTATTCGACCGTGGTAGGTCCCTGATGATGATGATGACTATGATGAGGAAGCAAACCGTGCTTTTCAGACACCTGCATTCAGTAGGGGTTCGGGCTTAGGGTTGGCTTTTCTCCAGCGTCATGACTCCAGCTCCTCTAATCGCAGACCTTAGCTAAACCGCAAAACGCCCCAAGTTTTCAAAACATAAACAACAACAAAACTGTGAAAGCTCCGATAAGCTAAGCCCAAGAGACCAAGCATGCACACAACGGAGAACGGAACCCTACTAACCCTTAGCACTCGGAATCTCATCGACCTTCCATCCTGCACACTGGATTTATCACCGAACTAAACCCTAAACTTGAAACCCAAACCCCTAAACCCTAAACCCTGAACCCTCAACTTTTGCACCCTAAACCTCAGAAACCCCTAAAGATCCCTAAATTTGACCTACATAACGGTCCTTGGGCTCTAACACTTTGAGCCCGAAGCCTTGGCAAGGATTTTGAAACCCAGACCCCCGGCAGGATCCAAAACAGTAGATCCCTTAATGGGGGTTCCTATAAAGTACCCTTAGTAGTATATAGGGCCCCAAATTAGGGGATCTACTTTCAAGATCCTTTTGGGGGTCTGGGAAGGGATCCTAGTATCGAAGCCTTAGGAAAAATGGGTTTTGGAGGATCAAAGCCTTAGGAAAAATAGGTTTTGGAGCCCAAGACCACAGAACAAGACCTGAACCTCAAATGTCCTCCTGGTCCTAGACCGTGCAATCCTAATCGTCTACACAGCCAGCCTCAAAACCCTGCGCACTGAAACCCTAAACCCGCCATCTCCAAACCTCAGGAGCAACCCTACGTCCTAAACCCTAAACCCTGAAACCCTAAACCCGAAACCCTAAACCCTCAAACTCGAAACCCCAAATCCGAAAGCCTCAACCTCAAAAAAAGGCCATCACTCTCGCTCTCGAGGGCCGCCTGTCAAGGGTCACCCAAGGCGATTCAGACAGCCGCTGCACGGTGAAGACCATCTCCTTCCCCTCCGCAGCTTTGGGGCTTCAGCGCGTTTGTATAGGGCCGGAATCATTTGAACATGGTTTTGGGGGTAAGTTACAGTAAGTGATGGAAGAAGGGGTTATGACTAACTGCTATGATTCTTCAGACCTCCATATTGAGCTTCAGGGTTTGGGTCTTATATTTGCGCAAGCACCCGGCAACATCATCCCTGCACTATGAAGCCCGTGCCTGAAGACCCATACCCCGAGGTTGGATTGTATGGGTGGTTGTCAAAATTATGGTCCGTTTTGGGTACCCTAAATATTAGGCGCCGTACTATATTTAGGATCCAAAAAGGGACCATAATTTTGACAACCACCCGTATGATAGAGGGTCTACTAGGGTTTAAGGCTTAGGGTTTAGGGTTCAGGGGCCTCGAAAAACGAGAAAATGGATTCGGTATATATACTATATGATATATACTCAGGAACCCTCAGGAATAACATTCGTAATTGTTCACCGAAGTGTGGTTGCGAGCGTACCTTCTTGTATCAAGATAACTGCAGAATCGGAGTTAGACCAATCGTCTGCGAATTATATATGACCCTAGAGACCCTAAACCCCAACCGGAGTATTCTTACACGCCCGCACTAAAAGGTAAGTTCCTCAGCTCCTGCTTCTTCAACAACAGCCGAAATCCAAATCTAGATCTCAGGTAAGCCCTCAAATGCTTGTATTGATCATGCTAGTAGTGACCACAAGGAATGATGGTACTTCGATTGAGGACTGTCGGTCTTCCAATACTGCATGGGGGTCTAACCTAATCTAGACCCGACAAACCTGGAGCTTCTTGCTAGGGTTTGAAGCGAAAGGCTTGGCCCAAGGGCACGAAGACGCAGGAATGATCTCCGCTTACAGCTCGCATATCATTCTGCTATAAACCCAGAGGGTCCATATGTACTACCACTATGGAATTAGGCCCCCATAAACCATAATAGGGATGGTCTTTTGGGACCTAATTCCACAATAGTAGTATATGTGGGCCCTCTGGGAAATGTACCCCCGAACCCTATTCTGTTTGTTCGGGCTCCGGGTTTTAGGCTGTACACGACAGTCACTACAATGCAAACAGATGAAGGAACTCCGAAGAATACGTTTTTCATATTCAGACCCCGAAAAGATCAAAAAAGCACTCAAAAACCCTGGTAAAACCTACAACATGCACAAGTTATCAGTGTTGAAACCGAGTAGCATGAGAAGGTTAGCCCAACATCAACACATTGTGAAAGCAATCATGCTTACATCCATGGAGGCCCAGTTCAACCTACACGAATGGCAAACCTCGAGAAAAAAAAGCTGAATAAACCGTCTGACAGGCCCAACGGGTCCCAGGTACTTTTATGGGGGATACGTCCCCAAATAAATCATAATGCTAATTCCAAATATAGTAACCCTACATTCTACAAATATAGGCACTTTGAACCCTGCGGGAGGGCTTTATGAAGGCTTTACCGGTCGGGCCTCTTGCTTGGCCTTCTTCACGTCGTTGACAACCTGCTCCTCGTCCTCAACCCAAAGAGCCCAAGACGCCCCCTCAATTAAGGAACGGACCTGCAAGTACAATTACAATGGGCTTCATACAACTTAGTATTATTCGGTACTATTCATAGCATCCTTAGAGGGTGTATACGGGATCTCGTCCCCAACCGTCACTGCGCTCTGCACGGAGGTGCCAACTGTGAACAATGAGGATGTTTAGGGTGTAGGTAACCTTAGACCTCAGACCCAAAACCTTATAATCAAGCACTAAACCTTCAGTTCAAAACCTGCAGAGTGAAAATAATCCCCGTAGATGCATTTGCGCTGCTTGGGCTCTTAGTTTGGATCTCGTCCTTGAACATCTGAACGTTTACTCGTGCGACATTCCACGAGAGCAGTATGGCTCCTTACAACCGTCACAGTGAAAGCAAGAGTTAGGCATGGACATCGTGGGCAGCAGTCACAACACACTTTGCGCGAGTGGCAGCTTAAACCCCAAGCCATCGCTGGAAGATCCTGGGCAAAAAAGGTCATGAGAACAACAGTACTCATCATCATCATCAGCCGAGGATCCCGGTTACTCAGCCGAGCTATGATTCCTGAATACATATTCCTACCGGGGGTTTCTGAATGTGCCTGCAGAGAAACAAGTAGTGTAGCCGTAATACCATATCCTAAATACTAAGCCCCCTCTATTGCCACAATCAGAAAGCCTCAAGCGAAAGACAAAGGACGGCCGACAAAAGGACAGCCAACCACTCTAGCAATACAGCACAGCCTAAAGCTGAAAAGGACGACCCTAATCCCCAGAAAAGCCTAGGTTCAGTCTTAGGACCGTTAACCCGAAAACTGCTAAACAGAAAACCTAAGGTCGTTGCTCGAACAGATCTACCTGACACCCACAGTACACGAGCAGCAGTCAGGGTAAGCCTAAGATTTAGGCTTCAGGGTCGAGGATTGAACATGGTGCAACTCATCAAGCCCTAAACTCAAACGGCCCGGACACAAAACCGCAAATCCAACGCAGTCGAATCCTTGGCTTCCTCGCCGTTGATCGCCAGAATGAAATCACCTCTGAAATCGAAGAAGCACGCTTTACGAAATACAAAAATATTATCTGAAAGGGATTCCTCGAGGGGTTCGATAATCAGATTACTTTGAAAGCTGTGTACGAAAGAATATGATTATGTGGGGACTATAAGGGGATACGATAGGAAGGGCTAGCGGGCTTGAGGCTTCGGCGATGGGTTTCCCAGAGACTCCAACCCCTCTCAATTGAGGAATATCCTTTAAACATCTATAAGAGGAACCCTAAACCCTAAACCCTGATCTGCTTGAAGGCGTAACTTCGTTAATCAAAAATCTCTGGGGCCTCCGCGTTGAGTGGTTCAAGTAGCAAGCTCTTCCCAAGCAGCGAATAAACTCAATAGACGCAACATGAACTTACTGTAAATCCCCATGAAGCCTATGAACATTGAAAACACCACATAAACTCCTGGTAAAACTTCATTCGTAGGCCGTGGTTGCCCGGTGCACTCAGCGAGGGCCTGCGTTCCAACCCAGTTTCCGCGAGTTGACGTTCGTGACGGTACGATCCTGCAGACATCGAGGTTTTCTGGGTTCCCTGGTGCTTTCGCTAAGGGTTCTTTGAGGATTCTTGAAGTACTTGAAGGAAGGCCCGTTGTTGTTCACCCGCCCGCCAACTGCAAAACCCTCAACCCCACTACCTCTTCTCTAAAATGGAGAGCTTCAGGGACTACTTGCCCTTTGAAGGGCTTTGGAGCTTCAGGCTCAGGGTGCCAAGTTAAGCCGCTGTGTAGGCTTTGGGGCGTGCAGTGCTGGCCTCAAAGCACCTATTAAGGAAACCCTGCTATAGTATAGAACCCATAAGGACCCCCAAAAGGAACCTTGTTAAAGAACGCTCTAGTAACACTAGTACCGTTATAGGGACTACTTTAGGGTACATGGGCCCTGAGGATTTCTCGACGATGGTCGCGCGATCAGGCTCAGGTCTATGCTTTACAACAAAGTGGGGTAAACCCTAAGCCCTAAACCCCCCAATAGTGGGTAAAATAGTGGCCCATAAAATGCTAGTACGTACTCCACGTGCTTTTGGGTCCAGGTCCAGGTAGACCCTAAACACCCCTAAACCCTGAACAATCAACGTTTTGGAGGCTTGTAAAGATTATCTGCAATTCCAGACCTTGTGGTATATCGTCACGGCAAACACGACAGCCGCCAAAGCGAAACCCACCACTGCTTGTTACCACTTCTTCTCTAATTTGCCAGCCCCCTGCCCCCTCCTCGATGTCGACGCCCACGCTCGAGCCAGCTGGCACTTTGATGGTCAACGTCGAGTACATCACGTTGCTGAAGAACTGCAGCAAGCGGAGGTACTGTCAGGGGTATTGTAGACGGGTAATGTAGGGGCCTTAATAATTAGAATAGGGTGTTGGGGCCCATTATACTACAATTATCATAAGGAACCCCCCAAATTTTATTGGCCCCTGTATTGCTACAAGCTCTCAGAGCTGGTTCATGAGTTGGCCATCATTCTGGACCTGCACTAGGACTCTGGGTAGATGTACTCAATGATTGATGTGCACCGAAGCGTGCTTCGTGCGAACGACCGACTTGAGTCCGTGAATAAACGGGTACGACTCTAGAAGCTCAAAAACGGGTTACTATAAGGGCCAAGACAGGAGTGACAGGAACAGGGTCGTTGAAGAGTTCGTGTCTGAGTGCCTGTATCCGGGCTTCAGGTACCAATCGAAACTCCGGTGGCCTTAGGGGTTTATAGGGGTCATAAGACTCGGACTTCTGCATTTCGAGCCTTCGGGTGCAGACTTGGGGGAGTGGTGTCTCAATTTGGGAATGACGGGACAAGACATCCAAGCTCGATTCCTCGTTCCCAAACGACCGTATGATTCAAATTATTCCTACAGCCTCAACCCTGAACTGCTCCACCCTTAACTTGAACCCAATCTCAGCATCCCAGTGAAACCCGAATCCACCTTCGCCGCGCCCCCAATCAAAACAACATAAAACTGAAAAGCACAACCCCTCAAGCACCAAACACTCCAAAAACCCTCAAACCCAAAGCCCTGAACCGACCCCTCAACGGCTGGGTCCCTTACAAGAACCCTTTACGAAACACTACCACCGATCATAAGCTAAAGCCCCAGACCCCTGCCACCCTGCCTCTAGGGCTGCCTTCGCACCCTCAGGACCCTGCGCGGCGAGGTCAGGCCACTTCTCCTGCAGGTTTTGTATGGGCGTATATGGTTTTTCTTGAAACATTGACCTACAAGGGCTCTATCAAGGATCTATGAGGGCCTAGAATGGTTGGTTGGAGTTGTTCTTCAAACCGTAAACCGTTCCAACCCTTCTGCCTCAAGAGAAGCGAGGGGACTCTCAGACTAAAAGTAAGCCTGAAGTCTTAGCAGGGACGCTTCGTAGAATCGACTTATTCTGGTTGTTTTGATTACTATGACTACTATGAGTTGTAGCATGGATATTCTGAGTTTGGTGATCATTGAGACTAGTATGAGTGTCATGATTAAGGTATGTTGCTGACTTGCGGGATTTTGGAGTTAGTTGGCATCTCAGGGGCAACATAAGGAAGGGCCCCGCCGGTGAGCTTCTCAATTGCCTGATTCGGGTTTATGGTGTGGGGCTTCGGGCCACGATGTGCAGGGATTAGCGCCAAGGGAACATCCTCATACAAGAGGAGGGAACAGTGCGCATGTACAGCCCTAAACCCTGAGACATCCGAAAACCCTAAGCCTGAAACCCATACCCTTAGTCTAAAGCCCTAATCCTCGTAGCAACCCATACAAATCAGCCCAGAAAGTAATGCTTATAAGAAGAACCCTCACAGCCTCGAGCCTAGACCAATTCCTACTACTGGCTGTGCCTGGAGCTTCTTCACTTGGGCGGCGGCGACGACGATGTTGTCGTGCTCCTGGGGTTCAGGGCTTGGGCAAATGATGTTAAGCTGTTCAGGGATTCTGGGATCAAAATCTAAGGGTTTGGGGCGTTTCGGGGCAATTAACCGTAAACTCGTAAACCGTAGTCTTCAGGGTTTGGGGCTTAGGGTTACTTGAAGTTTTGGGTCTGGATTCTCCCGAGACCTTGGGATGCTGCGCGCACAAGAAGAGGAAGATGTTGAAACAATGTCTGAGCTCCCCAAAACCTTAAGCCCTATACAGCCTCACGATTCCTTCGAACCGGTATCATAAAGACCGTTACACAAAGACCTGTTGAAGTCATGCAGGGACTGTAACGAAAGCACTCTTGCAATTACTAACTTTCGACACCCCCCCCATACTATTGCAGAGAACCCCTCGGTTGGATCGCTCCTTCCCTGATGCCACGGCCCTTGCCGCCCCCCCGGGGAGCAGGCCAACTGTAACTCCAACCTGCGCGGGGGTCGGATGCGTCAGGGCTTCAGAATGGGTTCCAAGGTTTCTAGAGGGTTCTGTACCGGGGGTTGTAGAAAGGTTCTGCAAAGGGTCGTGTCACTGGACCTAAACGTTGGCTGTATATAGCCCTTCACGTTTTAAGGCCTGAGGTTTTCACATAGGGCTCTCATAATTAGAGCATTCCTTCCTCGTATCTTTGATACTATAGCTAGGCGTTTGTATAAGAGGAATGACCATAAGGGCAAACTATGAATATTCCGATCCTGCCTTTTTAGTGTGTAAGTTACACCGCGAGCCCTAAACCCACAGTGTAAAACTAGAAGGGTTCGTGTTTCATGAAGGAACTTAAAACGGAGTCTATGAAGGCCTCAATAAGGGGGGTTCTAGTTATTAAAGGAGTTCGTTGAGAGCATGGATTCATGGGATCGAACACGGTTCAAGTTTCAGGGAGTCGTGATCACAAAGAGGAGTCGAATTTCCTCTCGTCTAATTAATTAGTCGCCGGTATGTTTTCAGCACGCGCTGTTGCTGCTCTCTGTTCTATGTACATGTTCGTACCCTCTATCTTTCAGGGCTATATCCGAAACCCTAAATCTGAACTCTATAGCCCTACCAATAAACCCTACAGCATTACGTCCTCCTGGGCTGAAGAACTGCTAAGCCTACAAGGCTTGTTGGATTGAGGTCTAACTGCAGCAGGTTGAAGCTTAGCAGCTTGAGGATTAGGTAGTTTGGACATTGCATAACACGACGAAGACGTAGTCACTCGGAATCGTGCGAATCTGCTCACAGTGCTTTTCTCCTCGAGCTTGCAAGATTCTGTAAAGGGCCGCGGCTGCAGATGGTGAGTAAGCATAACAGCCATAGCAGCAGACCCATCAACAATGGTCAGAAGCCAGAGACAGCAAGAACAAAAAGAACACAATCAGTATTGCAGCACCAGCATTACCGGGAAGTATAATCGCTGTCCGATGTTCCCAGTACAACTCGTAGGTCCACGGTCGAATAGCTCCCTGTGGAAAATGCTGCGCCGATCCCTTCGCCAGCAGTCTGGCGCAGCACACGCAGTTGGAAACCGTCGCCGGGGTGGTACATCTCGAGGGCTGTGACCAGGTCATCCATTCCTCGAAGTTTTTGGTTTAAGTTTGAAGTAGGAGTTGTGGGGTTTAGGTGCGGTATCGGTATAAGGGCTAGGGTTGTCCAAGCTCGCAACATTGGGAGTCCACCATTGTCCGTCTATGTCCGACCCTCGTTTCCGCTCCCGTGAATCTGTCTGCCCGTCTATGCATATAATTACATGGATGGTTGTCAAAACTATGGCCCCTTTTTGGATCCCCAGTATAATACGGCACCTAATATCTAGGGTACCCCAAAAGGGACCCTAATTTTGACAACCACCCACATGTTTACATTTCTCAAAGCATCTACTGTAGGCTGTCTATCTGGCGATCCATAGCACTCGTTACTCTGCGAGGTCACCGAGGTTTACAAGTAAACCCTCTGGACTGCAGACAGCGCTGGCTTTTGTTCTAAGCCTGCGTCATCCTCAACCCCTAAAGCCCAAACCCGAAACCCCTAAATCCCTGAACCTAGTCCCTAAACCGCAACTAGGTTCCCCAGTAGCCCCTTAATAATAAGGGTACCCTTTTTCCTAGTATTCGGGTATAAGAAGGGAACCCGAAAAAAAAGGGGTAAAAGGGTACTACTGGGGCACCTAGGCAATTAACATGGAGCCTTAGGGGTGCCCAGGATCCTTCTTCGGACCTGATTTCGAGCATCTGAACCATACAAGGCCCTAGAATCCAACCCCACCCCGCACCTCCCCCCCCTTCTGAAAATCCACAACACCCTTATCAAGGTTCATAACTCCGAGGATTAGAGTATCAATAACAATCATATCATAGTAGTTAATCACCGTCGCAGTCATAGTAACAGTAATAGTCGTGAATGGCAACAGTAACACTACTCACAATGGCCGCAACCAGAAAAGATAGCACCCAAGTCTCGGCGGATGGCCACGTCCCCTTGAAAGATGATGATGTCGCCTGCCTTTAAGCCCGCTTTGCGGGCAGGCCCGGGAAGCACTTCCTGCAGTTTAAGGTTCCGGGATGAGTATCCTTGTAAGGGCTTCGGGAAGCCTATATAGCGTTTACAGTTTAGGAAGGACCCGTGTAAAGATTTCGAGCTTGGGGTTTAGGGTTGTACTGCATATATACGTATACTATCATTCATGTATGTGCCAAGTACATGTCGACTTCGACCGAATCAGCTCGAGTGCTAATACGCTCGTCATTCTCCTCTACTGGTTTATGTGACAGGCAGTAAGTCATCATTAAGGAACCACCTTGTTCGGAGATATTGCCGGTTCGCGCCGTACCAGGACATGGCCAACTGAATAACATAGGAGCCTTAATGATTAGAATAAGGTTTTGGAGCCAATAATATTGGTAATTATTTAGGCCCCTATACTACTTCTGGCTTATTGTAGCTAGGTTCCAAGCCAACAACCCACCCTAAACCACAAAACCCTAAACCTTAAACCTCAACTATGAAACCCTAATCTCTAAACCCCAGTTACAAAACCCTAAACCCAAACCCCAATTCTTTTTTTGCAAAAAGGATTTAAAAAAAAAGCCCTATAGAACTCCTCGGGTCCGATTCGGCCTTCAGGCCCCCCCCCCCCCCTGAAAAAAAAAAAAAAAAAACCTCCTGGGTTTAGGGTTTAGGGTTTAGGGGCCCCAGAACCCTATTCTGATTATTGGGGCCCCTATATACCCCGCCCCTTAGGCGGCCACAAAAGCAATGCTGTTTGGATATGCCCATAAAGGAAACCACCAGTCAAAAAGGAAGAAACTGGAGTTGAGCGGCATAGAGGAGCCATAATATGGGGGGGGGGGGGGGGNGGGGGGGGGCTTGAATGCTAGACTGGCGTTTAGCTATCTTGTACTTTGTTAGTCTTTGTCAATTCTGGGAGCCCTACTCTTGCTTATTCCGGCCCACTCAAGCACATGCTAGTCTACTATGGTAGGTCATAGTGTATTTTGCTATATTCTAGTATATGCTGCTTGTATATTTACAGTCGCCCTCCTGCACGACGACGCCGTGGGCACCCAAGCGCTCGGCGAAACCATCGGGTTCCAGGTAGATTCCAAGAGCCGGCCGACTGACATGGCCGTTATCCTTGGGCTTTAGGGGTTTTAGGGTTTAGGGCTCTAGGGTTTAGATCTTCGGGTCCTTAGGGTTTAGTTAGGTCTTCGGATCTTTAGAGCTTTATTTAACGATGTTGTAAGGATTAACGGCCTCGGCTTCAGAGGTTGAGGGTTGAGGGCGTAGGGCTTCAGGCTGAGGGTTTTGTCCTAGGTTCGGAGGGATTGAAGGTCTAGAAACGCTTCTTCCGTTTGGATGGTCTAGAACCACAGGATTGAGCTTTTCGGGCTTGTAGGGTTCAGGGTACTGGCTATTCGCGTTTAGCAGTTTAGGGCTTTAGGGCTCCGTCGTAGTAGGCTCCTTCTTTGATGAGGAGGCTGGACATCCTCACCCGCCCCTGTAGCAACTTCAACCCTGAACCTTTCAAGCTCCTTAGACTCACCTCTAAACACTAAACCGTAAACTGCTAAACCATATAAACCCTACACCGTAAACTCAAAACTCCACACGCTCAACCCTAAACCCAAACCCCAATCCCTTATCCTTGAATCATAGTGACCTTTAGGGGGGTAGGGGGAGGGGGGTAGGGGACTATACTTCCTTAAATCGGCCTAATTAAGTCTTTATTATAGGTATTAAGGTCCCCTACCCCCCCTCCCCCTCGCCCCCCTAAGGGTCCTTATGATATACCATTCAATCTCGAAACCCCAACCTTCTTCAGGGAAGCTTCCGGGATGCGTCTTTGTCCTGTGCCCTGAACAACGAAACCGAGAGGCTTCAAGGGTTTAGGGTTCAAAGATCAGGGTGTAGGCCTTAGGGCTTCAGATGTGCGTGGGGTTAGGGATGAGCGGCTTGAGGGTTTAGGAGTTGAGAGACTTCAGGGATTAGGTGTTTCGGGGGGTTGACAGGTTTCGGGTTGGGGTTTCGGGATGTAGGGCTTAAGGTTTAGAGGTGCCCGTATGAGACCCTATGCAACCCTTGCAACCATTTTCCAGACTCCTAAACCGACAGCTCAGAGAAGAAAGCCTCAAGCCCCAACCCGACACCTTACTCTGAATCCTACGCCGCGAAACCCTTGTCTGATCCGCATAAACCCTGCATATACGTGCCTCAAGCCCTAAACGCACAAAGCGCAAGTTCAGGGAAGCTGCAAGGATGCTTTGGACGTATTTCCGCAAGCTGTCAGCCGGGATGGCTTGGCTGATGCGAGACTCCTCCAGCGGCCCTATCGCCTCATTGGGGTGTAGGAGCTTAATGTGCGCTCCCTAAACCCGAAACTCTAAACCGGTTCCAGTAAGGATTTACAAACTTGTCTTTAGGGTTTAGGGCTGATGGGGCCTCAGCACTTCTGGATGGGTTTCATGCCTAAACCCTATTCCTCACTCAGTCTATACTCCATAAGGGTCTGCTACTGGCTGTGTAGTGCTTATGGTGTTTACTATTTCAGCATCTTAGGACCCCAAGCTTTGGGGACCAGGGCTTGGGGATGCTCGGGTGTACAACAGATGGTGTAAGGGCCTGAATTTTCAGCTAGGGATTTGAGGTACAAAGTGTCGTAAAATTTACAGATGGACAATGGGATTCTTCTAATGTAGGGGCCTAAATAATTACCTATACTGTTTTGGAGCTTCCTTACTATAATTATCGGATAATGGCCCCAAAACCTATTCTAATTATTCATGCCGCTATATTACCCCCAATCAGGCGGAGTCTGGGAGCTAAGTTCATACGAAGTGCAGCCCTACATCCAAAACACACACACACAGGATCATCAGCATCTTCATCATCATCATCATCATCCTGCACATCCTCGTTCTGATCATGATCCTGATCCTCATGCCCATCATCCGCCTCATCATCATCGGCATCGTCATCGTCATCGTCATCGTCATCTTCTTCCTCTTCATCATCATCGCCATCATCACCCTCAGCACCGGCGTCGTCATCATCTTCTTCCTCTGCATCATCATTTTTCATCATCACCAACATCACCGTCATCATGATGCCGGCAAACAGCCCAAACCTGATTCCAAATCCCCTGACCCCTCTGTGGAAGGTAGCAAAGCCCCTAACCTAGCCCCTTTTGGAACACCTGGTACAAACCCGTTGAGAAGCTATAAAATCCGGCTGGCCATTCCGATCACCTGACCGCGGCTGTTCAGCAAAGGCCCTCCCCGGTTCGAGGCTTGGATCACAGCATCGGTCTGAATGCTGCTCTGGACCTAACCAAAAAGGGGCTTAGGAGGGCTTTAGAGGCATCGTACAGGGGCCGTTAAAGCCAGGAAACCAAGAAAGGGCTTTTACTCCAGCAGGGTTTTTGCGTGCTTATGACAGGCGTTATTACACTACATCCAAAATAACACGCACGGGTCGAACCTGTGAGCCCAAAATCCTGGGAGTTACGGATGAAAAGTCATGGTTTTAGAGTTCAAGGTTGTACGGGCGATAGGGTTTTGGGTGCGCAGGATCTTTTGCAGTTTAGAGTTTGGGGCTTCTGGGCTTTCGTGTTTAATCTTTGAGGCAGACACCCAAAACGCCCGAAACCTTGGGATGGGTTTTGGTGGAAGTGGAGTTCAGAGCTGATGGCTATAGAGGCCTAAGTTAGTCGGCGGGCTTAACGGCGTTTTAAGGATTATACAGAACAGCGGGCAAAATAGTGTTCCCTGCAGTCTTCGGGGGAACAAATTGACATCTGACATAATTATGCCAGAGGTGTTGTACAACATTGATATTGCAAAGCCTGATTTCAGGGGTGGTGAAGGTGTTGTCCACGATTGAAGTTGTTGGCCTTTTGCCAGTCTGGGTTGCGGTGTCTTCCAAATTCTGGCTAAAGCACCTATCTTAACGACCACAGCAATGCAGTAATGACTGAATGCTAGGCTTTCGCGGAGGAAACCCCTATTGTGACAATTTAAACAATGTCTTAGCACCCTCCGACCCTTAGAACACAAAATATAAAACCCTAAAACTGAAGCCGTCGCCAAGCCAGTGAATCTTGGGCTCAGCTTCTTCGTCTTTCTGGGGCTGCGGTCTAGCTTCTACCGCACTCAGGAACTTTGGAAAAGGAACCGGCTTCGGCAGAGGTATCGTGTTGGCATGTGCAAACAGCGGCATGCCCGTTCCAACGCGGACTACTTGCGGCAGCACATGGGCATATGCACATTGAATATCAATGAACCGGACCATCTAGATGATTTGCGGCAGGTGAAGCGACTCTGGATCTAACTGTTTCGACCAGTGTCGCCGCTGAAGTTGCCATTATCCGAACAGATTCCGGCCAGGTCGAGCCTTTGCTGGAGAATCTAGTGGATTGCAACCCTTGCTCAACACGAAAGAAGCACTTCTGTAAATACTTGTACAAGGAAGATTTCCTAAGTCTACGTCGAGACGGACGTAGCCGCGTGCGAAGCAAAAAACAAACACAAATTTCAGATTGCTGCATTGGTTACAAATTCATGATCGAATAGCTTCGGTGATCGCGGAAGCAAGTGCTGTGCAAATGCGTCCCCAGTACCACCACGTCTCCACTATCCGCAAGGGGAGGATGTCGACAGTAGCATCGTTAGACGAGATCTTGCGAGTATGAGCTTGTAATAGCTTCGTAGTGCAAAGATACAATGTATTATGGTACGAAAACACATAATCACATGTATATCTTCTGGAGCAAGTACACCCTAGATGAACAAGCAAATATCTAAGTCAATGCATCCTACATAAACAGATAGGTATCCCAGCATATATATATATATATAAAGCCATCTACCTATCTATCTCTCTGTCTGATTGTCCATCTATCCATCTATCTAATTATCTAAATATCTTCTCTTCACGGCATAATGCTGTAAGCCACTGTACCCTAAGCTGACATTCCCTAAATGCAGTAGCCCTCAACCCACAGCGTTCTTGCCACACCAACATTCTAAAAGTCTCGAGGCGGTCGCAGTAGCAGTCGTACTGGTAGCAGTGGTAGTGGTGGTTGCGGCTGGGCTCTAGTAAGCGATCGCCCGACTTGAAATTCATCTTGGGTAGTTGCCGGGCTGCCGGCTTGGAGAAGTTATTGTTTCCTTCTGGCGACTTTTCGCGCCTGTTGTGGGGCTCCGAGAGTTTGCCCCAGCGCGGACGCGGTTGAGGGATTAACAGCATTTCGTCAGTTCGTTTCTTTCGAATGGAGGGAACTGAGGCGTAGGGGCCTTAACAGCCTTAACAATTAGAACAGGGTTTTGGTGTGTATCATACTCTAGTTGCTGTAAGTATGATAAGGAACCCTACAGTATCATTGGTCATTTTAAGGCCCGCAAATTACATGTTTGGTTCGGGCTTTGACGGCTCGGACAGTCCTGAGGACCCCCGAGTGAAAGAGCTCAGATAGTTTTCGGACTTTCGTGGGCTTTCGGGGTGTAACATGATATGGGTAGTTCTCTAAATTAGGGTCCTTTCGGGGTCCGTTTACACACGTGCCGTACTATTTTGGGGACCGCAAAAGGGACCCCAAATTTCAAGAACTACCCACATTGACATGGCGAAAGTGCCCTCATCCGTACACCTTAAGCCCATTACTTAGTTCAGGTTGCACTGTCTAGGGAAAACAGAACAGTGTGTACATGTATGTACCATTAATTGTCGAAGCTTCCATATACTTGCAGCAAAGGAGTCGTACAGGCAGATTCAGACATGATGCCGAAGCCTGAATCACTACGACTAGCATCCCTTGGGGTGTCTAGCATGCAGCCGTAGTATCATAATGTAGAAACCTGATTAAGAAACCTCGGGCCTTTATTGGGGTTCCTTGTGTGCGTCCTCCTGTAGTGGGGTTATAGGGCCAGGGTTTTTAATCAGGTTCCTACATTATACCCCCCCTCATTATTCCAACCGCCAAGGCCCCTCTGCTACCTGAACGTCAAGTTACTCGAAATCGCGATGGCCTGTCTCAGCCAAGCGCATCATAGCTCCAACCCGTGCGCATGCTGCGGTTTCCGTTGCACACCACCCCGAATCTGCAATTTTTTGCCCCAGACTGAAAAAATTCAAACTCTGAACCCTGCCTCGACCCAAACATCATGCAGAGTAATCGCCCCCCTACCGTAAAAATTGAATCCAAAATCTTTACAGCCACAGAAGCCCCTCCAAAAAGAAAGCCAAAGAACCCCTGATCCTGGCAACCCTTACCCCCAAACTCTAAACCTCCAAGCCCTGAAGCTCTAAACGCTAAAGCCCTCAGACCACAAAACCCTAGACCCTAAACCCCGAAACGAACCAAACCCTAAACCCCGAAACGAACCCCAAAACCCGAAGCCCCTGCTTCTCCAGCTAGTGGCCGGGCGGTCGGAATTCAACACCAAGGGTTGTCCGAGGCCATAAACCACACCGCGGGAAACCTCGGCGACAGCGCTTCGATTGGTTGTAAGGTTTTTGTTGAGCTTCTAAGGCTTTGCCAGGGTGTTTCAGAAGAGGTCTACAGGGATTTATGGGGTGATAAGCAAATTGTTTACGGGCCGGAAACAGAACAAGGCTTTCGGGTATTGGGGACGGAGCCCGTGGATCAAAGTGAAACGAGAATAACCTTTACGCTCACAAGACCATTACGCTAGATGCGGGCTCTACAGTTTGTATGTTGCAGCATAGTCTAAATATAACTGGACAGTTTGCAGAGGCTGAGATTTCGGGGTATGCTGTCGTATAAGTCATAACGGACAAAAGAGGATACTACTACTACTGCTGCTGCTACTACTACTACTACTTTTTGAAACTTGTCAAGGGGCTTGAAGTTTGGAAGGCTCGAAGGCTTGAGTGCAGGCTTTCCGTCTTAGTGTCTCAGTCTTTCAAGCTGTAGGAACTGACGGATGCGCATTTGTTTAGACGGGACTTCTGATGGCTGTTGAACTTTGTGGTTTATCACGGCACCAAAGGTCGTTGTCGGGCTTAAGGCTTTGTCGTTCTGCGGGGATGTAGAGTTCGGAAGTTTAAGGTTTTTGGTTTGAAGCCTCAGATCGAGGCTTTGAACACTTCAGGGCCGCTGTGCTTATGTAGGGACTTTGGGGGAAGGGGTTGGAGTATGGGGAAGCCCGTTTGATTACATTTTGTATTGCTGTATATCAAGATGTAGATTTATATGTACATTTGTGTTATACATGTGGATATGGGAGTTTCCGAAAATTAGGGGTACCGTATTTGGGGTCCTTATAATAAGGACCCTACTCTTTAGGGTGCTATATTAGGGTCCCCTATTTTCGGAAACTCCCATATTTACCCCTATGCATATGTACATGCTGCTTGGCTTGGTCTTCTCTAGCTCGCTTCCGTGTGCAGGACTTGGACGCACACGCCTCGATTCGGATGCTGGGGCGAGTAGGATAGTGGTGGTAGTATTAGTAGTAGTAGCATCAGCAGTGGTAGTATTGCAAAACACTTTGCTCAGATCCTTATCCCAAGCAAGACGCACTCCCAAACACGATGCCCTAGGCCCGAGCTCCATAACCTGACATAACCAACCCTAGGCCCAACCCTAAGCGCTTAAAACGTACAGACCAGACCTAGACCCTAAACCTCTACCTAAACCCCCAAATGTAAGTAAAACAATGGCCCAAAGAGCCTAGAAGACGCTATTATTCTACATACCTTTAGGAAACCCTAAACCGTGCCTTCGGGGTCGAGGTACACCCTAAACCAAACCTAAACCCAGACCTCGGTCCTCTACAGGCTTATGCCCTGAAACCTCAAAGCCCCCACCTCCGAACTCAGATGCAATACTGAAAACCGCAATAGGGTTTACGGTTTAGAAACCCTTTCAGCAAGCTTTCGCTGTAAAACACTATGCCAGCCCTTTCAGCGATCTTTCGCTGTAAAACCCTAAGCCAGCCCTTACTAGCTTATAAAACCTTTGCAAAGCTCTATACAAAATTTATCAGATCAAAATGGTCTCTAACCCGATGCAACCCTGTAGGAGCCCTATCAGTCAAGAAACTTACCCTATGCTTCCAATTTGGGCCCTGGACCCCTTAAGGACCCAATGATAAGGTCCCTGAGCACAGGGTTATAAACAAACACCGCCAAAGACCCAGGCAAGTGGCACTCATGTCTAGAGCTGGTTTGCGGCCAACGACTGTCACATCCTGGAAGTGTGCTGCGAACTTTCAGGCCAGGTTTTTCATGGGTTTGAACTTTACAGTTACAGGAAGCTGCAAAGGCTTTTCTTTATGGTTTCGACAGGGCTGCATTAAGGCTCTAACTATAGTGCTCTTGACGTTTAGGGCTTCTTGAGATTTCGAGCTTGACGTTGTGGGATGTGTTCGTTCGGGCTGAGGGTTCGGTGTAAAATTCAGGTCTGCTTAGGGTTTTGGTAGGTTTGGAGGTCAAGGCCTAAGCCTTTCCTTAGCCCATGTAGGCTCTACATGTAACCGAAGCAAGCCTACCATTTTCCGGGAAATGTAGAAGGCAATCGTGTGGAATTCTCTAGTAACTATAGAAAAGAAATACTACGTAAGCCAATAAAGGATTAAAAAAATCTCAGGTAGGGCTAGGGGAGTTCAAGTTGAGCTAGCAGCTCATGAAGCCTCAGACTAAGCCTTAAACCCTATAAACCCCTAAACCCCATAAACCCCTAAGCCCTAAACCCTAAACCCTAAACTCCCAACCCTAAACCGTCCTGTCCCAACTGGAGGCTGGAGGAAGCACCCAAGGTCAAGCCAGGGGGCCGTTGCCTCGGAGCCTTGCGAGGGTTGTATTGAAAATCCGAGTTTTAGGTTTGGGGTTTAGGGTTTAAGGGTTTAGGGTTTAAGGGTTTAGGGTTTAGGATTCAGGGTTTAAGCTAGCTTTAGGGCTTATCTTTTCCGATGGGTTGTAGGGTTTAGGAGGGGGCTGAGGGTGTCTGCTTTTTTAGGGGTGGTTTATAGAGCTTACAATCAGGGTGGCCCCTTTTCCCCGCTATTCGGCTCCAAGATCAAACGGGTAGAGCGGCGCCACGGGGCGGCGCAAAGAAAGTTGGATGTTTTTTTTTCGGAGGTTGGGGTGATGTTTGTGTGTTTACCTTCAGTGCTTATGGCTTTGCGTGGTTTCTTTAGGGGTGTGGGGGGTAGCTTTAAGGGTTTAGGCAAAAAACTGAAAGTCTAATTAAACCGTGTAGGAATTAAACCTTACAGGGTTTTATCGCAGTGGCTTGAGCAGAGTTCTGGGACTAATGGGTTTTAGGGCAGTTTCGTTTAGGTTTTGTGTGAGCTCGCAGCAAAGCATGATCCACGAACACTTGGCAACCCCAAACCCTCAACCCTGAACACAATCGAACCTTTTCCAGCAGTCGCCGTCTAAACCTAGGAATCAGCCCAACCCCCCCCCCCCCCCCCCAAAAAAAAAAAAAAGGAACCCAAAATACATCGTGGACACAAACCGCCAGAAAAATCTCTATACGCCCTTACGCCCTTCATTAGACAATAAGCCGCCAAAACACCCGAGCCAAGCCATACCGGAGGCCCTGAATCCCAGATACATACATGTGTATGTGTGTGTGTATGTACATATCTATATATGTATACATATATATATATATATATATGTGTGTATAAACGTGTATCGTCGTATATAGATATAAATGTGTATGTATATATATATATATATATATATATATATATTTATGCATGTGTACACCGTAATTACATATTCAACACCTAGAACCTAAAATATGATACCATACACACACCCCTCCACCAAAAGAACATACGAAGCACACACAAGACTCGCTATGACCATCCCAGGGGCGTCTGCCGAGCGTTTGGGCCAGAGGATCTCCAAAACAGCCAAGTCGCTTCCGGGATCCTGTGGAAGAATGGAAAATAAGGGCTTTCAGGGTTTGGGGGTTTCAGGGTTCAGGGTTAAGGGTTAAGGGTTTAGGGTTTAGGGTTTGGGATTTAGGGTTTAAGGTTTAGGGTTCAGGGTTTAGGGTTTGGGGTTATCCGGGAGCTGTTTATCCGCCGACCCTGGCGGTGTGCTGTATGGGTTGGAGGTGAAACCTCCCTTTTTTCCCTCCTTCACACCCGCGCACCAGCGAGCCCAAGGGGGNGTGACCTCATGATGCGCACCGCAGGCCCGCGCATCATGAGCATCAGCGGGGCTCGGCGCGCCCAGACTAGCCCAGAGATGCGGGCTTTTGGGGGGCCAAGATGGGAGGGACTACTGCCCAGTGCACGAACTCGCGCTGCCCGCACCTGGCGCAGCCCTTAAATTTGAGTATGAAATTTCAGGAATGAGGTTTTGGGCTCCGGACTTCGGATTTCAGATTTTACGGTCCGGTTCAGACCACACGGCCCCCGAAAAATTTATCCAAGTCGAAGATCGGCCGACATGTTGTAGCCCAGAAGCCTGATCATTACCAATACTATTCCTTCGGGTCCCGCATATCCCGAAGACTCCAAGTCCAAAAGTAGCACCTACATTGGGTCTAGAAGTCTACAACTAGTACCTGCCTTGAGGCAGTTGCAGTCTCAGGGTATCGTGTCGCTGTGCGATCGTAAGCTAGTACGCCCGGTTCCATTCACATAGGCCCCCGGTGTAGGCATGAACCGCTGCAATTGCGACGAATATATCCTTATAGACTAGCGTTGCTAACATTATGTGTCACAAATGCTGTTAGTGCTCTTTTTAATCTCTTTATGGTGGTAGTAGTAGTAGTAGTAGCAGAAGTAGTGAGAATAGCTGAGTAGCAGTATCCTCGCAGCACCGGCCGCTATAACGCCCAAAAAGGCCGACACTCTCACAAGCAGCGAGGGTCCGTTCCAACGACACGCGCGGGGAGCTCGGTACGGTCCTCAAAGATCACCTGCAGGGACGTTCCAGGGAGTAGGGGGTTCTGAAAGAGTTCTTGTCAAGGGATCTATAAGGGTAACTACTAGTCAGAGTTGACGGTTTGAGGTTTGGGGGTCAGGGCATGGGGTTCAGAGGTGCTTCTTGGACTGCTTCCGGGCATTAGAGATGGAACTTCCGGCAAGCTTCACTCTGGCAAATTCGTTCGATTCGGGCAAGGTAATTGGCCTTGCCCTGAACCCTAAACCTGTAGGGTACAGGGCATCGTGTGGAAGGCCGTAGAGAGGCGTCAGCTTTGGCCCTGTCTTGTGGGGGGTCTGCCATTGCGTTTCTGGTTCAGGGTTTCAGTTCTATGGATCAGGGTCAGGGCTCAGGGATTCGGGTGACTGTAGGGTTGTTACTCGCATATGAACAATGCATGACCATGGTAGTACATGATAAGAACGACACAATTTCTATGGCAATCCCAGCCGGAGGCCCACCCGAAGGGATCCCCGTTGGGCGAGGTCGATGTTGCTGAGGCTTGTGACCACATGGCGGCGATCAAACCTCAGATTCAGGGTTTGGGTCTTTGGTTTAGGGTTGCGGGATTTAGGGTTTAGAGAGTTTTGGGTCAAAAGATTTAGGGCTTTGGGTTTAGCGTTTGGGGCTAGGGTTTATGGACATCTTCAGGAAGTGGTCAGTTTAGGTTCTAGGGTTAAGGGACGTCTTGAGAAAGTGGACAGCTTAGGGTCCATGTCAAGGCTTTGGCATTAAAGACTTAAGTCGATGTTGGCCCAAAATCAAACATCCGAATCACCTCCTAACCAGAAGCTTCCCGCACACCCTTAATCCCGAACCCTGAAGAGACCTCCAGTAACATGTAACCAAAATCCCACAACAGCACCCTAAATCCCAAACCAGAAAAGACCCCCAGTGACATCTCACCCAGAGCCCTCAACAGCAAAAGAAACGACGAGGGACATCCAGGCGGTTCCCCCCGGGCTTGCACCACCTTCGGGCACCTCCTTCGGCATCCACGGGGTGGGCTTCCCGGTCACATAGACAACGCTAGGCGAGGTATCGGCCAGCATCTGCAGGCGCGCTTCCTGTCGACTCAGGAGCAGAGTTGGCACAAATAGAAGCACAACAATGGCAGCAACAGCCACAGCCCAGGCAACAAAACCGCGGCCACCACCGCCACCAACACCAAAAGCAGCAACATCACCAAAAAATGACTGCAGGTTCACCACATCAGCGGCCCACTAGTCACCAGCCGGCCTGCAGGCCTTGATGAAGGGCTTCTTCGGGGGTTTGGGTCGGTGGCATCGGACTAAAGAAGTATTGCTTTGGTCTCGGACTCTGCCATGAAACCCTTACCTATAGGGGTATAGTTCTACCCTTTAAAACAGTGGGTGTTCGGATTCCCAGGTAGGTCCTCATCCGGCAGCAGCTGCAGGGTAGGCGCCGGAGTCGCCAGCTGGCTCGGCGTCGACACCGGCGGGTGGGTCGGCCGACAGGTTGCCAAGAGCAGCAAGAGAGCCAAAATGCAGGAAAGAAGTTTCCTGGGTTCTCAATCTCTTCTAAAGTAGGTTTACTTAAGTTGGTTGCCGGGGGCTTTTGATTAAACATTTGATTTAAGCTAGTTACCTGACGCGGTTGTTAAGGAGTTGGATGTAATTAGTCAGCACAGCAGGGAATTATATAAAGAAAAAACTTCTGCGTTATCATAAGCAGAGTAAGGACATCTGACTAATACACACCATGACCGCCTAGGGTTCCTTATTGTGCTTACAAGTACTCTAAGATTCCAACAAACCCTATTCAAGATAATACGTATTAAGGCCAGGCCAATAAATATCCCATCTAGACGAACCTTTCTTAACGAAGACGCAGCTTCTGGCTAGGCTTGGTCCGCTTCCAGCGGTCCAGCGCGAGCTGCCGAGCCTTTTTGAATCGACCTGGTAGATCTGCCTCTTTGCTCCTGGTTTAGGTTTTATGGTTTAGGCTTCAGGATTTAAGATTTGAAGGACGCTTACATTATCCAAAAAGTGTGGGGTCTAGGCTTTAAGGAATTTGTGGTTTAAGTGGACTTTAGGGTGTATAGTACCCCCAAATAAGGTGAACGAACACTGGCACACTACTGAAAGCCTAAACCCCAAACCCCTAAACCCTAAACTAAACCTTAAACCTACACCCTAAACCCGCAAAGCCCTAAACCCCAGACCCCCTAAACCTCCTGAACCCGACTGAGGCTCGACTTCTTCACCTTCTTCAGCAATTCGCTTGTATGCCTTGGTCTCAGGAAACGCCTAAGGGTCTAGGGTTTAGCTTAGGGGCTTCGGGCTTTGGTGGTTTCGGGGTTTGGCGATTTAGGGGTTTAGGTGTTTCGGGGTTTAGGATTTTTGGGGGTTTCGGTTTCAGAGTTTAAGGGTTTTGGGGTTTCGGGTTTGAACGAAGGGCTCGCGGGTTTCCTATGAGGATTTCTGTGCGGGGGGGGGGGGTGAATATTATTGGCTACATCAAAACGGGGTTGCAGATTGTATGATTGGGGTTTGTATGTCAGAGGTTCACGATAAGAGATCCCAGGGAAGACCCGAAATAGTAAGATTCCTACTATCAGGCAGCCCGGGTTTCTTAAACCTTAGACCCTGCACACCCGAACAAACTCGCCAGACCCTTCAGCATCCTCGAATCATATCTGAACTGCTGCCAAAGATGCCCACGTGCCTTCGCCCATCCCTTCCGGGCTGCTTTCCAGCCCACCTGCAGGTGCGTTCCAAAAATGTGGCATTTTGAATTTCGGGAACCCCCTACAAGACCCTACCGAACCCCTTGAACAGAACCCAAAAGCCTAAAGCCTACAAGTCCAACCCCCGAACCCAGTGACCAGACCCCAACATCCCCTGAACCCAAACCCGTAAACCCAAACGTCAAACCCTGGGAACCCCACCTCGCTTTTGTTTCTGAGCCAGTACCAAGCCCTGTCCAGCCGCGACTCCGGAAAATCATTCTCACCTTGGGAAGAGAGTCTACAAGGGCTCCGTCCGAAGGGCTTACGGGTCAATTTTTATGTTTGCAATTTGTATATACATATATATATATAGAGAGAGAGAGGTAAGGCCTTAGTGATTAGCATGGGGTGTTTGGCTGAAGAGATTGTAGTACATTAGACTACGTAACTATTTCGACCCCATATTGACACCCCCAAAGCCCAAAACCCTAAACATCCATTGCCTTTCCAAGTGTCTGACCCCGCCAAACCTTCATTAAGAGGAGCCCTGAAGGGGATAGTGTTATAAATATAACTAGTAATCTACTCCGACCCCCCAAAACCCTAGACCCTAAACCCTAAACCCTAAACCCCCAAAACCCTAGACCCTGGGCCTTTCTGAACCCCCCCAAAACGAGACTGGTCGCCTCCCTGGGAAACCTCGCGTCTCTGCAGGAGGTGGGTGGCGCCGGCGGTGGCGGTCTCGGCCTTATGCTTTGGAATATGGGGGGGCCTTAATAAGTAGAATAGGGTTCCTTTAAAGAGGTCTATAAGGGTTACTATAAGGGATTTTGGAGCCCATTAGACTATCATTATAATAAGGAACCCCCGAAATAGTGTGGGTAATTATTAAGGCCCCCCTATGTTGCCTCTGTTAACTAAGGCGCAGTTCTGGGCTCTGGGTTTCGGAGCCAAGACTAAGAGCCTGGGCTAGGGCCTTAGGCTATACTACTATACTACACAAGAATGAGGACTTTCATGGGATACTGTCAGTAACTTGTCCGTAGGCTTTAGGATTTAGGGTTTAAGTTCCAGGGTTCACGCTCTACGCCTTGGGCTGAGGTGGTTGAGGTTTCAGGCATAGGATTTAGGTGCTAAGACGACCAACAGGGATTCAAGGCTTGGGTTTGCGGTTCGGTTAGGGCTTGGGGCCTTCAGGGCGTAAAGATTTGGGATCGTGAGCTGACAGATTCATGGCACCCAACCTGGACCGAAACCCTTCCCGCAGAGGGTAATCTAACTATAAACGTCTTTGTGCAAAGCCTCACAGAACCCTAAACCTGAAACCTAAACCCAAAACCCCCCAAAAATTCAATAAAAGTTCGAAAGCCAGGATGCCCTGTCGCTCTGGGTTCCACCCTTCGCGAGCCGTGGAAGCCGCTGTAGTTGAGGTGGTATCCGAGCCTACCCAGAGAGCCCAATGCCCCTTACTTAAGGAGGCTTTATAGAGTTTCTTAAGAAGTTGCAAGGCCTTACAATACAATTGGTTTATGTTTGTGGTAGAAGTTTTCTAGGGTCCTGAACTCGTGAATGTACCTGAAACCACAAATGTTCAGTTCCGTATATGTCAAATCAATATTGGCCTCTGTGGGTCTACTTTGAAGCTTAATGTCTAGCCAAAGGAGCTAGAGTAAACACGGTGGTAGAAGTAACAACACTGCTCTCATCGCCGTCATGGTCATCGAAAGCAGCAGCAGCAGCAACACCACCAGCGCCAGCACCAGCACCAGCACCAGCACCAGCACCAGCGCCAGCGCCAGCGCCAGCGCCAGCGCCAGCACTATCACCACCAGCACCACCAGCGCCACCANCACCGCCACCGCCACCGCCACCGCCACCACCACCACCACCACCAGCAGCAGCAGCAGCACCACCACCACCACCAACGCAACTCAGTATTCGTCTGTAGCGCCGTCCTCGAAGGAACAAGGTCGGACATGAATTGCGGTGGTACGGGATGCTATCAGCATGCCCCTCCAAACTCCCGCACAAAACGCGCCTTGGAATGGGAGCAATGCGCCGCAGCCACGGCCGCAGCTACGACGGAAGTGATCGCAGGAACGGCACTCGAGGCTTTGGCGCCGTGAAAGCTCGGCCCCGGGGAGGCAGAGCTTTGAGAAGCCCTCACCTTAAGAAGGCTTAGGATTTTAAGGGGCTTTGGGCTTAAGGTTTAGGAGTTTAGAGGGCTTTGGGTTTAGGCTTTGCCCTCACTTCAAGATAAGCTTCTATAAGGTGTTAGGAGCTCTGACTATGAGGGTGCTGTAAAGGTTTTGTGGTGGTCAACTCGAGGTAAGCTTTCTATTAGGTGTATTACAGTCTTAGATTTACGAGTTCGCGATGAGGCCTTTGCTGTATGGGCTTACCCTAGGAAGATTTAGGGTTCGGCGTCTAGGTATTAAAGGTTGTCATATGACGACGGAACAATCCCGTCAGCTGACCCAGGGCGGAAAACAACTGAAGCGCTAAGATCATAATTCCTGGCTTGGCGAGGTTCAAGGATTACTTCTCATCTGAGGTTTCGGATGTTGGATGGAAGGAACATGAAAATCGAACATCGAGACAAGACCCTGCGACGAGCACTTCGGTGTCAAAGACGTGTTGAGATGATTCTGCTTTTGTATTGACTAATATTGACTAATTAATCCCTTCCCCCTGACATTAAACCCGCCCCTCCCTCCCCCTAATATAAAAGCTGGATTTCGGGGCGTCAGGTTTTATATTACGGTGGGTTTCCTAAAGCTTTAGCCCTGAGCCCTAAACCCCTAAACCCTAAAGCTCTGGTCTCTTCGGTTTGATTAGTACTGCTGAAGCCCCCAGCCCTAAATAAAGCTTTAGCCCTGAGCCCTAAACCCCTAAACCCTGAAGCTTTGGTCTCTTCGGTTTGAGTAGTACTGCTGTAGTCTTTGGCTCTACTAAAACTAGTACAACCCTCGGCCCCCCCTAATGTCTTTAATTAACTTTCAATTGTGGGCCCGAAGCCGCGAAATTCCGGTGGCCAGGAGTTTTTATATTAGGGGGGAGGTTAATATTAGGGGGAATGGATTACAGGCATCTGGTTGAAGTACTATTGCAACCATGGTCATGATTATTACTACTGCTGCTGTTGTCGTTGTTGCCGCTCCATGCCGAGCCTCATGTTCTTACTACAACTATTCTTTATCAGTACCAGCACGTTCCTTCTTACTATATCTATTCCGACCATGACTAAAGTTGCATTTGAAAAAGCATCCGAGGAACAACTTCCTGCGCTTCCGGTGCCCAGGATTGCGGCACCGAGAAGGCCAGGGAGTTGGACATGGCTAGGAAAAACTTGGGTGGGAAGATTAGTATAGGAGCCTTGTCACGGGCTTAAGGTGCAGGATTTGGGTTTTGTTTCTTGCATCTTGGATAACACTCTTTGTTTTCCCAGAAGCCCTGGGTTTGTGTGGGTGCGTTCTTCAGTTGGTAATAAGCATACTTTCATTCTATAATGGTATGTTAACTTGTCTTCTCTTTTCCGGCTCCTATATGAGGCGGGCGACCGCTAGGCGCAGTGTGCCACCTTTGGCGCAATGACTGCGCCTCGAGCTATGTCTTGCTTTGAGCAGAAGACTACGGAAACGACGTTGGGTCTCAGCGATGACTCGCTTGATTCCATTGATTCAGCCAAACGAAGCTCACGAAGCCTCTGTGTCACGCAAAACTACTGATGCTCTCATGGCTCCTGGTTTCCTATGTCGGATCCTGACGATGGCAGCATTTTTTCCCCCTGCCCATCTGGGAGATCCTACTGGGCGGGATAATGAAACCAATCCGGGTGTGGAAGCCCCGGCGCTGACCTGAGACAAGCAGCGCTTCAGCAAAAATTCAGGCTATCCCATCCCCAGTCCCCAGATTCGAGGGTTCATGTCAAATTTTAACCAAGTCCTAGACCCTATACGTACTCTGCTTGGGTTATGCCTCTTCGTGTTCTTCATCGCAGACATGCCGTCGTCCTTTAGGGGAAAGGTTGCCCGTGATGTTGCAGCAAGCAGCCAGACTTTTGCCGTTTTGCCCCATGACAACTTTCATGAGGCATTAGGTACTAGATTAGGTAACTCTTGTTATGGTCGCTTTTAGTTATTTAGTTAACATTACCACTCATGACGACGATGCTGTTGATGATGACGCTGCTAATGAATATGAATATGATGGTAAATGGCCTTTGACAAAGCCACCCCATGCTCCAAAGACTAGGATGTTGGTTTCGGTTTCACAGGAGGTCACGCTGAGGTGGCTTTGTGGCTCGAGTTATATATACGGAGCTCGACAATCACGAGAATTACAGCATTGGGTCATGTTCTACTAAAATGTATTCAGGAACCCCTGTTTCATCCTGTCACATGCAGGCTTCCAGGTCTAGGATTCAGGGTTCATGGGACGGTTTCGGAGGCCTCCCAGAGAACTCTGAGCTCTAAGGCTCTTGGCTTAAATGTCTCTACAAGCAGCAAGCGGTTGTGGGGCCATGGTTCAAAGGCTAAGGCCCAGCCCTCTGGGGCTCCGCGTCAGCCCGAAGGCTTAAATCACTCGAACTCTGAACTCCACATCTGCAACACTCCAAACACCTGTCCTAAACCACCAAGCTCCAAACCCTAACCCTCAGCCCCAATCTTGCTCTAAACGGAGTGCCCTGCCCAGCTTTGGCCTCAGGGCCTTTTCAACACCACAGAAACCTAACCAAGCATGCTCGAAACCCTAACCCCCCGAAGCCAGGCCTATCGAGTCCTGCTGCGCCGCGCCACGGCGGAGCGCAAGCGAGACCCGGCTTCCTCAAGCAGACACCTCAGGGATGCATTCGAAAGCGCAGGGCTTGCGATGCTCGGCCTATACTTAAACCCTACACCGGCATTTCCCTCATCCCACACTCCGGAAGCCCCAAGGCCCCCTAAAATTCAAACCCTCACGCCTGAGCCCTGGCATATCGGAAGGCCTAAACATGTCAACCATAGAAGCCGTTTTAAGGAGTGCCCGAAGGAACCTTGACAGAAACCTTAAACCCAAGTCGCCCTCTAGAGACTTCCTTACTATCAAGGAGTGCCTGAAGGAACCCTTAAAAGAACCCTACCCCTAAACCCTAAACCTCAAACCCGAGTCTCTCTCTCTCTCGAGACTCCCGGCCTGCTACAGGCGATGTTCATCCTCAGCCGCATGGCACACGCGAAGTCACAGGACTTTGGGGGCTCCAGGGGTGACGGTTTGCTTTTTGTTTGAGGGCTTTGGGGCTTGGGTTTATGGGTTGAAGGCTTGAGATCAGAAAGGTAAGGCAGAGATCAGAGTCATGAAATTGAGAAAAGAGGGCGAGCAAAGCACTGAAAGTATCGCCCCTGCTGCTGCTATCCTTCGCATCCTCATTGCATGCATACCAACCCAACATGTCTGTCCACGTTTTGGGCTCCGGTGTTGGGCCCTGAGGCTTGAAAGTTTGGGGTTTCGGTTGAACGTTTGCACCGAGTCATCATGCGATGAATATGCATCAAGGGCTTCCAACTCGCGAGATAAGCCCGTAAGTCCCCAAGCCGGAAGGTGCAGCACTGCGAACCAAATCTCCACCGCAAAATGCACATACCTCAATTCCTACCAACCCAAATCCCCTTCGGCCTAAACCTCAAAAAGAATGCTCTTACGGAACACTTATGTAAAACCTTGTATTACCCTTTAGAACCGAAACCTAAAAGCCCTGAAGTGAAAAGCAAAAGGCTCAACACAGCAAGCGTCCGCTGGAAATGCCAGGACTTCTCGGCGTCGAACTCGCTCCCGGGAGAAAGAACAAGACGCGCCTGAACACAAAACTCCCATTTTCGAGTTTAGTTTTTGTTTTTGATTGTCTAGGGATTTCGGGTTTTGGAGTTTAGGGTTTAGGGCTTCGGGCTTTGTGATTGTCTAGGATCTTATACGGCGGTGTGAGGGTTGTATAAGGGCTCCTGTAAGGCTCTCATAGTGGTATTTATTGAGAGCTTAGGCCGGCTTACGCGAGATCCAGAAGGGCTGTTGCAGCGCTGTATCGGATGTAAGGCTTAACATTTTTGTTGCCGTAAACTCGGCTATTGCGTACTCCTCGCACAGTCTCCACCTGAGAGTGGCCAACCCTAGAGAGTCCCGGAGAGAATTCCATCAGAATCCCTTCATCTGTAGAAAGGGATGTTCGAAGTAACGCAATTTTGCAAGGGGCTGTTACACGGGCTCTGTAAGGGCTTGAGAGAGTTCTAGTGTCATAGAAGGGCAAGGTGCTGGTGCTCAGATTTTGTTGTTGGACGGTTTGGGTCTGGTACAATTTAAGGGATGATTTAGAGTGCGGGGGCAGAGCTTGGACTTAAGGCTTTTGGAGTAGAGGTCAAATTTGTGGGATGGTTCGGGCTTTTGGAATATTGGGGCGTCGGTGTTTTGATGGCTAGGGTTTCATAGGCTTCAGTCTGTTATAGGGCTGTTAACATGTTGCGACGGTGTGCGTTCTGTGGTTTTGTTTTGGGGTCCGTTGATGAAAGCTTCTGGGTGCTGCGTTGTCCTGTAGGGATCAAGGCTTTGTGGGCGAGGGCTCTGGGCTTCAACGGTTGAGGGTTTGGGGTCTAGTGGTTAGGGTTCGGGGGCAGAGCGTGCTGCTGTTGGTTTTTGGAACTCTTACTTGCAAGTCCCGAAGAAATGCTAACATCCACAGGATATCACAAGTCGACAGCATTGCCTTCGAACCCTAAACACTACAACCTGAACCCTAAACCCTCAACAAGGCTCACATGTTCACGGGAAGGTGACCAGAGCAGGGTCCATGCAAACAGGAGCTGGGCGGCGGCTTCAAGCCGGAAAGCCCAAACATACGAGGCTCACAACCAACAATGCTGTAGGGGCCCTAAAATTAGAATAGGATCTTGGGGTATATTATATTATGATTATAATAAGGAAACCCCCAAAACCCTATTCTAACTCTTACTGCAATAACAAGCACAACTGCCTCGTTGAGGATGAAACTGTTCAACTCCTTGCCGGAATCGAAGCCTCGACTGTGTCATCGGCATTTCTAGATTTTACCCGAAAGGCATTACTGCAAGGGCCGTATAATTAGAATAGGGTTTTGGGGCCCATTATACTATATTTATAATAAGGAACCCCCAAAATGGTGTTGGTAATTAGGTAATTAGGTAATTATGAAGGCTCCAAGTACTCTCACCGCTGTTGTCCTCTCTGCCCCCTGATCCAGAAAGCCGGAACTAAAGCCAGAAACTCTCAAGTCTAAACCCTGAACCCAAACCCTCAGACCCCGATCCCTAAACCCCTGAGCGTTGAACCCTAAACACCACATTCCGAAAACCTGCGAAGCCCTGAACCCTAAGCCTAAGCCCTAACCCGTAGACCCTAAAGTTTAAAGCCTAAATAAAACCTAAAAGCCCGAAAAACGTTCGATTCTTGCAGTCCTCAAGGCTCAATGGCAGCAAAGATTCGGGCTTAGGGTTTTCGGTCGCGGGTTAGTGTGTTGGGCTTAAAGTAGTTTAGGTCTTTAAAAATAGTCCAGGGCTTTACCAGTCTTGGGCCAATCCGAAACCCCTGGAGACCCGAACCCAAAACACATGCTAGATTCGACGGGTTACGACCTGTAGACCGGCCTACACGTAGTCTGTGAAAGCCCCGCAAGAGCCAACCTCGTGGTGGGCCCTCGTGGGTTTACCAGGCGCGAAAACTATATGGATCTAGGTTTCGCCGAAGGATTTCTGAAGTTGGCCTTGGCCGCTCGTCTTTCTTTCTTAACCTTCTGCCACGCTCGGGGCACTCGAAATCCTAAACCCTAAGCAATCATTAGAAAAGCCTGAACCCGAAGTTACGAGGCCTAAACTTTAAACTTCAAGCCACAAGCCCTAAACATCCCTAACTCTTTAAAGCGGCCGAACCACCCAGACCCGAGCAGTCAAGCCAGGCCAAGTAGGTGGCCTTCGGAAAGCAGGCGTGGAGATCGGGCTGAGGGCTGAGGGCTTTGGGTTACTTTTTAGGGTTTAGGGGTTTAGGGTTTAGGGTTTAGGGTTTCGGGATCAGGTGCTGATGGTTTAGGCTAGAGACGTCTTGGACCCGGAAGTTCGTTCTCTATTCAGGCAGGCCCCGAACATGCAAGGTTCCGGGTGCGTGGGGCTTGAGCATAGTCTTATTTAAGGAGGTGAAGAACGTGAACTTGGAATTTTGAGCTCCGCGACTAAACACCCGCAAAAAAAAATCATGAATCCTAAAGGCTTAGTTTAAAAATAAACTTGAACGCCCCCAATCCTTTAAACAACGTAACCGTAGACCCTAAAGCCTGGGAAATTGAACTCTAACACCGCAAACCGGCATGTCAGGCTGTGTCGACGGGTTCCCTGCAGGTAGAACCGTTCACATCGGGATTTCCGCATTCGGGGCTTGTTCTTTGGATCGTTTGGTCTCAAGTTTCGCGCTGATTTATAATGCTGATCTTTCGTGGGTGCAAGCCTACGCTCTGGACCGTAAGTTAAACTGTAAAACCTACAGCACTAAACCTACTTAGAACTGTATCGTCCCTGAATCTCGAAGTTCAATGCAGGTTTTCGCGATGAGGACTTTTTTAATCCCCCCCCCCTCTGCGTGAAGTGTGGGGTCTCTGGAATCGATTTGTCCCAGCTCACTGAAGCCGAAGCTCAACACTCTCAACCCTCAACCCCGGAACCCTCAATTTCAAAGGGCCCCGCCCAGCCCAACTGCCAAACCCCAACCCTGCAATCTGCAGCCCAAAGCCCACATACCAGCCCGGATTCGGCCTGGTGTGGCACCTCGACTTGACGATTGGCGGTGCTGAAAGCGCTGTCTAACGTTTAACATATACATAACCGGCCATGTACATGTACATGTAGATTAGATATACAGGTCTGTGCACAAAGGAACCATGCATGCGGGAAAGGCAATGGAATACTGTTTTTACACTGTTCAAACCCCAATACTTCAATCGGAGCCCTGTGTTCGGGGCTTCTCCGGCTCTTTGTAGCAAGAGTCAGAGATTTCGACTTCGATTCCATCTCGCTCGTGTTCCTTCCAAACTGAATAACCAAAATGCATGCGTTGACAAACTTTGAAATGTGGGATCAAGCATTCTGGAATTAAGACGATCAGGAATCAGGATGTTGTGTTTGATTCAACACATTGCGCGCTTCCAGGACTTGACCGTGTAGGTTGGGTATTCATACGGCCCTTGAGCCCGTAAACTTACACCCACCCAGAACCCGGAACACAATTTAATAACGACTAATTAAAGCCTAATCCCCTAAACCCACGTAAATCCCAAACCCTGAACCCAAACACAACAGTCTCGGCCGCGAGCGCGACCTACAGGACTAAGACGCGCAAGGGCCCGCGAGCGATCAGAGAGCCGCGCAGACACAGCACTGCAGAGGGTGAGCTTCTGCAGCCTCTCATGAAAGGTAATTAGCACCTGGTGGTTCTTATTAAGTGTATGTGCGAAAGCTTCTACCACGAGTCGGGGATTCAAAAGCCAAGGCCCAAATCCAAACCCAAGTTCCGAAACCAACAATCCAAAGTAGAACCCAAAGCGCAAAACCCAAAGTAGACGAACGCCTGGTAAAGCCAGCTCCGCTCACGCACTCAGCAAGCGACACGAAGAAGTGAAAATTCAGACCCGGCATGACAATTTGAAGCTGTCAGCCTGGCACCTTTGTGTTCATGCCTCCCTAACAAAAAGCGCTTTGCGATTGACCATGTTGGGCAGGCACCCCTCAAAAAGTCAACGGGGCCAGGGAGCCCTTTTGACTCCCCCAAAGCATGCTTGCTTATGCAAGACAACGCCATTTTCTGAAACTCCTGGCGCAAACAAATTCAAATCGGGAAAACATCAAACAACGCTTTTTGGAAAGGCCTTGTCCAGTGTGCACAGGTTTCGACGAGCCTTGTAAAACAAAAGCTTCGACGAGCTACCGCGACATGACGTTCAAATCACCACAAGTTTCGGCGCGATCACATTGGTGCTCATAACAACACTGGAGACGGCGTCCCGCCAAAGATCTCGGTCGCTTACAGATCTAAAACGATAGGCTGCCACGCCTCACACCCCTAAAGCTCAACCCCCCAAAGATCCGTGAACCCCAAGCCCTAAATAAACCCCAAACCCTGAGCCAAAACCCCCAACTAGGGCCTAAAGAACCCTTACAATACCACTTCTGAACTCCCAAACGCCGAAGCCCTGTAAGGGAAGCTGCGGGCGGGTTGCAAGGCGCACCCCGGGGACGTGGGCCAGGAGGAAGTGTTCCAAGAAGACTAAGTTCGCCTGAACTCGGTGTCGTGGTTTGTGTTTTTGAGGTCAAGGGGTTTGGGTTTCAGGGTTCCGAAGTTCCTTTAAGGCTTGTGTTTAGGGCTCCGTTAAAGGATGTTAAAGGGCTGCTATGAGGGGAATCTGCAAAGGAACTCCCGCCTTGATGTAGGCCTTCGCAGCGTGGAACCAGGGGCCTCCCCGGTCGTAAGCCACGAGCATCATCTCCTTAGGGGCTGCGGTAACATAGGGGCCTGAATAATTAGAATAGGGTTTTGGGGCCCATTATACTTTCCTTTTCATAAGGAACCACCAAAAAGAGTATAGGAATTATTTAAGCCCCTACAGTAGGGTTTTGCCTTGTTTTTTTGATCAAGTCAGCCACCGTGCCACGGTGCGCTCGAAGCCCCGCCCGTAACCGTTGAGGTTTAGGGGTATAAAAACAAATAAATACACGAAGCCGCACACGGATAAATACATGCACGTATATACATATACACCTGTACATATACCTTTACATGTACATATACATATACATTTACATATACTTTTACATATACATATACCTATACACTTTTTTATATATGCATATGTATACATGTCAAAGATTCCCCCCCTCCCCTATAGAATCCTCTTGGGTTCGAGTTTGCACGCCTAACACATCGAACCTTGTGGAATCTTTTTAAAGAGCCCTGTGTAGATAGCTTATTGGAACCATGCAATCCCACGCCCCAAACCTTAGCCCAAACCGCCCCAATCCCACAGAACACCCGAGCGGCAGTGGCAAAGATGCTGGCGAAGGTCAGAAAGCTCGGCTCTGTGTACGCAAGGTACCTCTGAGGCTTGAGGCTTAGGGTCTTCCTAAGGTTGGTTTAGTGTTCAGGGTTTGGGGTTTCGCCTTTATATGATCCCAAACGAAACCCCGCAACCGAAATGACCGAACTTTCTGGTTTCCTGAACCCGGTTATTAGGGTAGTTCTCTAAATTAGAGTGACCCTAATTTAGAGAACTACCCATTAACACGCGTGGGGATCGGAGGGTGATATCGGCAGGGCAGGGCTGGGCGAAAGGAGGAAGGGCTTTCCGATTTCGGAACCTGGGCTGGAGAAATGCATCGGTGCGCTTGGGAAAGCCAGGCTTGATACATGGTGTGGAGTTTAGGATTTATGGAAACAGACTATAGACCTTCCGAAATTGAGTTCGGTTGCTCAAAATCGCCGAAATAGGAACTACGAAGCTCAACACGGGACAGTAAACCCCATGGGCAGGAAGTCGTGGTGCTTGGATTGTGTAATGAGTAGCACCTTCACAACCGTCTCGATCGCTTCGATGACCAGCATCATGGGCATCAACATTGATACTGTGTGGCAACTGTACAGTAGTTACAGTGACACCCTACAACAAAAGCAATGGCAATAACAAGTGGAAACTACACACACACTAAGGAAGAGACTCAACGTGTTGGCTGCAGCACTGTAGCAGTAACAACAGCAAGAAGAGCTGTAGTGTTGTTGTTAGTGCTGCGTGGGTTTGAAACCTGTCGAGATTCGTCTTGTGCCCCTTAGCTCCGGCACGATCAACCCGAATCGTGAATTTCTGCCGTGCACCGACAACAGAGCTAGGCTCCCACACTGCTTGCGCAGCTCGTCGTCGGCCACGACGACATAAGAGGCGTGTAGGCCGGCCATTGACCTTGGGTGGATCGTGGGGGCCGTCTTGATCCGATATGGGAGTTTCCGAAAATAGGGGACCCTAATATAGTACCCTAAATAGTAGGATCCTTATTATAAGGACCCCAAAATAAGGTACCCCTAAATTTTCGGAAACTCCCATATCGTACCCCACGATTCCTGATGACCATCTCCGAATTTTCCATCCAAACTAGTTTACAAACCCTGCCAAAAGGTTCCAAGAACCGGTAAACCTCGTAAATGCAGCTTGAACACCAAGTTTTCGTCGGCGCGCCGAGCGTGATGCACTTGCAACCCACCTGCTGTGGGATGAGAGGTCGCGAGGAATGAATCAAGTTCGGCGTGTGTGCTTATACGGCTTGTAGCATGTACGGCATTTGCGTATGTTATGGTGAGGCTTACTGCTGTGGGCGTAGGGTTCGGGTTCTAACGATCCGAACGCGGAAATCTTATGCAAAGCAAGATGCAGAACAGCGGCCTTCTAATGGCGGTGGTATACCATAAATAATTATGTGAGAGCGCATCCATCATTCATATCAGACGTCTACATTTTGGTGGTTTCGTTGTGCGAAGATGGCCTGGAATGGATGGATGGTCTTGCAAACACATCAGGTAACGGCTTGGGCCGAATGTTGGGCGTGCGACATTTGGGAAGACGCGTGTGGTCAAGGTTTGCGCTTTCAGATGAAGCCCGCGCTTGACGAGAAAGGATACCGCTAGCAGAGATCGAGACTGAAAACCAAGAGGAAACCAGGCTCGAGATGTTAATCATCCTGTGAGTAGAGACCGGTCGTGTAAAGTTACCGGATAATTGAGCTGCTTGCAGTTTGCACTGTTTGTGTGGCAGCATGTCATTCACGATTAACACATACTGTATGTTTCTGGCCAACGTAATTTGAAGCGCTTGCTGGACCGGATTTCTTTCTGGCGTTCTGGGTTGCTGCGGCCGTGAGAACAAACCGACAAGGAGGCAAAGCAGCTTCCGAAGAAGAGATGTGTAGGTCTTTGGGTTTGAGGTTCGGGCTTTGGGCACTTATGAGTCGCCGCAACCCTTAACCCTCTTTAGCCCCGACGGTCCTTAAAGGCGTATGATCCCTAAAGCCTAAAGCCAAACCCCCACACTTGCTTGCCTCCTGCGCGACGGGCTGAAATGGAGTAAAGCGTTCGAAGCACCAATCGGCCCAGATCTCATCCGACATGACCTCAACTAATTGCAAGAACTCCTTTGAAGGGTTCGTTTAAAGGGTCCTTAAAGGGGTTGCTTTAAAAGGGCTCCTCACAAGGGTCCCTGACAACGGCTCCTTAAAAGGTGTCCTTAACACGGTTCCTGCAAAAGACTACGGCTTCGGGATGTTTAGGGTGTCGGGTTCAGGGTCTATGGGTGTGTAGGAGTACATGACCTCAACTGGGAATAGGGTTTAGGGATCATGCAGGGTTTAGGCTGTAAAGCTATAAAGTTCAAGGTTTGGCATTTCGAGGTTGAGCGGTTCAGGAGTCTGGACAGTTGGAGTAGTTCCGACCCCCCAAAATAATCCCCAAGTCGCCCTAGTGCTCCCAAGCTGCAAGCTTCCTCAAAGGGATCCTACAATGACCTGGGTTTGGGGGCCAAGACGGTGGTAGCTTGAAGAATTCATCAAACGACCTGATCCCTGCAGCCCTGCACGCCAGCAACAACGACAAGTCCTCTTTCTGCCGGGTGTACGACAACTCTAAAACCTTTCGAGATCATTTACTGGGAAGAGCAGGCGACCTAGCAAACAGATTGCAGTTGGTCTTTTATACGCTTGACCAGTGCTATCCTCTGGACATTCTTGCCCAACACCCTGAGTCCTGCACCTAACCTGAACCCCTAAACCCTAATCCTACACCGGGAACCCTAAGCCCCTATACGCCTACCCCCAATCCTAACCCTCATGAAATCCCAACACCTACTCACGGAAAATATAATCCCCTTTGCCTCGACTTCGAACCGTTTACTTTATCTCTGCCGAACCCGTCGAGAGGCTCATGACTAGGACAAGGTTTGCACAATTATGCAATTCTATTCTTGGAGTACATAGTGGTCTAGTTGTACAGGGTCGACAAAGGGATGTTGCTACTGCTACTACTGCTACTGCTACTGCTGCTGCTACTGCTACTGCTACTGCTACTGCTACTGCTACAGCTACTACTACTACTACTACTACGACGACGAGCAATACTACTACCAGTTGCTCAAGCTTTTGCACTGCTTTTACGAATACAAACTTGCTGCCTGAGTTGCCACGATACCCCTCTTCTGACAGATCCGGGCAAGATCGAGCCTCACTGGGTTTGAGTTCAGACTTTGAGGACGCAGGGTTTGACAATTCAAACCCTGCCCACAGCTGAAAGACTACTCGAAGTCTCACAAACCATATATTGGATGAGAATCAACTCCTCACGCTTCCACACGCGGCCAATGGGGTTGTGCGGATTGCAGAGGATGAGAATCTTGATGTTCTTGGTGTCCAGCAAGGCAGACAAAGTCCCCTGAAGGAGGCCATTCGGGCTTTGTCCGGAAGTGTTTAGGTTTAGGGTGTAATCACAGGATTTAAGGCTAAATGCGGTTCAATCATGACAAGCTTACTTGTTTAAGGTTGGCTACCTTGCAAGATAACCAACCAACCTTTAACCTCAAGAGCAGTAGACCGCAGGTGGACAACAACAAAAAACAAACAAAACAGCCCATGGCCTTGACGTCCATGTCGTACTGGCCGGACTTGTTTTGCTGAAGGTGATACCGTATCAAAGTGCGATCGCAGGCAAGGACGATGTTCTGGAGCGGCGCATAAAGTGGAACCATCAACCTGAGACCAGAGCGAGAACTTTAAGACCAGAAGTACTGTAAAACATCGGCTCATGGTAGTCATGCTTTCAGCAGTGGTGATAATGATGAAGATGAAGATCCAGATGAAGAGGTCGATGTTGACACTGATGTTGATAAGAATGTCGTTGTTGATGATGAATATCAGTGTACTAATGATGCTGCTGATGACCATGTTGATGATGATGATGATGATGTTGATGGTGATGACGATAAGCCCTCCAGTCCGGTGCCTACACCTCCTGTCGGATATCGATCGTATTTTTTATAAAGAAAGGGCCTTCTTCAAGAATCAAGGGTTGTCTAGAAGAAACATGGTAGTGATGGTAAAGTCGTCATCATCATCATCAGCACCATCACTGACCATCACCCTCATCATCATCAGCAGCGTCTCAGCCAAGACACGCGATCTGGTCCCCTGGGTTCGTCATTGCCCGGATGATGTTGGCGGCGCTGGTCACGACGCTGGCCGAGAAGGCGAAATGCTCCGGCGGCGGCTTGTAACTCCAACCCTGGAGTGGTCGGGGCTTGGGGTTGCCGGAGGTCTCTTCTAGGGGCTCTAAATAGATCCTATACGGGGCTTAGGGCTTAGGGCTATGGGGTTTAGTTCAGGGTTTAAGGGGTCAAGGACTTTTATGGTCAAGGAGCAATTAAAGCCACGAGACCCTAAAGTAATGCCGTGGCTCTCATGCAGCGGTCCTAAGCTAGACTAGGACGATGATTTTACTGGCCTTGGAACCAAAAACACACGAAGGAGCCATAACGAAACTCACGGAAAGTACTACGAAGTAGCAAGACTACAACCGGAACTCGCAACTTTGCGTGATCTGCAAGCCTGCTGCTCCACCAGCCATCTTCCAGCTGACTCCCAGATGGCGGTCGGTTGCAGAGTGTAGCCTCCCAGCTTCCGGCTGAGGGTCTAGGAGACATGCATATATACGTAGGTGCAATGTACGTATGAGACTAAGCCGAGCAGCATTTTATGTAGCCGAAAGAAGACGCGTCCAGGCTAGGTTTAAGGACATAAGAGGCTTGAATAATTCTACTACAGCTTGGTGCGGGCTTTAGTCTGCAAACAGACTACGGAACCTGCAGGAAGAATTTTCAGCATGATCCAGGATTTTGTGTTATATTCAGGGTTTAAGGTTGAAGAAGGGGATATATGAAACTATGACTTTCAATCTAGTGGAGGAATCCCACCATGCCGAGATCGGGTTGCATCAACCATAAACGAAACGACTCAAAAACACTCCCACAAGTCTGGCAAGTAATTTAAGGGCCCTATATTCTGCTACAATCCTAATGACGAGCCCCCCTTTTTGTATTGGCAACTATTCAGGCCCCTATAGCAGTTTCTCACAACCCTGAACCCGAAACCTCATCCTTACACCCTGAACCCTAAACCCTAATCCCAAGGCCCTAATCATGCCTCCTCCGGAGCCCAACAGCCCGATAGTCTGTTAGATGTGAACTCAGCCAATCCGCGGGTTGCGGGGTTTAGGCTTAGAGTTGGGAGGCTGAAACCATGGTACACCCCAAAACGGCACTCCATTGCTAGAAATACTCGCTGCTCTTGCCAACGTAGCTCACAGCTGATACTAGAAACCCCTATAACCCTTGTGGAACCCGTGAAGTAGCCCTTTTAGGAACCCTGAAACGGAAACCTTAAACGGAACCTGTGTAGTAAATGACAAGTACTGAGACGGATCCTGTTCCGGGGGAGCGTCGTCATTTCACACATGTACATGTAGACATAAGCTTGTAGCATTGTAGCAGCCTGTACAAGCCTGTAAACTGTAAAACAAACCTTCCCAAGCCTGCGTGATCAATGCATCCTGGGAAGGCCCTACCCGCCCTACCCGCCTCACGACCTCCTAGAAAGACATGAAAAGAAGCAAGTTCAGTAGGATTATCGAAGAGCACGGAAGTATAGTAACAACTCGGTAATGCACAACGAACATCGAAAGATTGAGCCAATCGCTGCTGCCAGAGGGGCCGAACGTCTTCTCGGCCGCACGACGCACGATGATTTCCCTAATCTCCTGTCCCAGACTTTTTTGGGAGTGCTGAATAGTTAGGGTTTAGGGTTTAGGGTTGCTCAATAGTGCAGGGTGTCCCTGGCCTCCTAGAAATATAGACAGGGTAGCTTACCCAGGCCCAGGAACCCCTAAGAGAAGGTGCCCCGATCTATCTGTCCAGTGTTTCTTGGGCTGTGAACCCTCCGTTAACTGTAAGCTTCTCTCACAAGCGGTTTACAATCGTGAGGTTTGCTTACAACAGTCCTATTTGGCTGTAACTCCTTGCCTTTACTGATGCAGGATCACTGCATCCTGACTCAAGGCGACCCCGGCCGCTTCAGGATGCTTCCAGCTAAGAGGAAGGACCAATTCGAAGAGCCCATGGCAATCCGCGTTGTGGACAGAAATGTTCTGCAATCTGCACCGATCCCGGAGTGCCAAGACAGCTCATCTCTGGGCGAGCCGAAGCAGTTTTAGGGCGCTTGATGGCCATGCAGGGGTCTGTTGTGCAGCCTTAGCCGGCCTTAGCCGTGGCTGTATCAACTCTGGTCCGGAAACCGTATATCTAAACTAGGAGTTGTACTACATTGCGTGGCCGGCGGTCCCTTCTAGATTACTGTGACCATGAACGCGGAATGCAACCAAGCCGCTGAACCCTCAGCTTAGCAGAGCATTGTCTACACCTCTCATGTATTTGCTTCAATTGCCAAAATCACCCCCCGAAGATAACATGAGATGACGAGAGGCCATCTGATTCGCAAAAGCCGACACTCCAACCCACATCCGAGCCCTAACCCTTCCCTGAAAACAAAGGTCCAACCCGCCCTCCCCCCCTCTCAAAAAAACGACAAGGCCCAAAAGCCCACACCCCTAAAGGTAGTAACCGTTATAGACCCCTTAGAGAAACCCTTCACAGAACCCCTTACAGGAACCATGGATCCCACGAAGAGACGAACCCTGAACCAAAGAGCAAAGGTACCTCACAGCAAGGGAGCTCCATGTCCGCTACCCACCTCAAGTCTTTCAGGGTTTAAGGTTTTGCTTTAGTTTAAGGTTTCGGGCTTGAGGTTTCGGGATCGTCTTCCTGTGTTTAAAACTGGGGGGGGTTGCTTAACAAAGAAGTATAGAGATTATAAGATCGGGTTCTTTGAGCTCTTAATAGTGGTACCCTTCTCCAGGTAGGAGACTCCGAAGGAGAAGCGATGAGGGTACGACAGATCTCGGACCGGTGATTCCCCTGACGGTACAGTCGAGTCAACCCTAAGCCGATATCCTGAATCTTAACAAGTTTTCATGCTCCTCCGTCCCTACCAGGCATAAGAAGCTGCTTGGCTTTGGCCTACACGATGAATCATCCTGGTATCCAGTAGGGTTGAGTGCTTGGGATTTGGGGGCCGCGGGTTTAAAGTTAAGGGTTTAGGGTGTGGGAATACTTCTGATCACAAAGCACGAAACTCAAGCACAACAACTAACCACGAAAACTCCGATGCGCTACTCCAAAGCTGGGAACACTTCCACCTCCACCCTGAACGCACACCACACGGTTTATAAACCTCTAAGCAGCATCTCTTCGATGTGAACTCCGAGTTCAGGCAATACAGGGTCTGGAACTAATTAATGATACTCTCCCCGTTTAATCGATGTATAACTGTATAACAATATACTAACGTATGGTCTTAGGCACACCCTTGACGCCCAACACCCTATCCATAAACCGCTACAAACGAAACAACAAGCTAAGCCACAGCTTCAACGCTTCCTTTGCAGCCTGGCAACTTCGGGACAGAAGGTAGCTTCGTGGTCTGGACTTGTAACTGTAAACTACCCAGGACTCCTCATGTGTTTGAGGAGCAGACTTCCTGGCGGCTAGAGGACCTCCCGTGGGAACCCGGGCTAGCTTGAATGTCTAAAAAAATATGATCTTGCTCAGATCGTCCTGCGGCGCTTGAACGTCGCAGCGGTTCAGGGCATCTCCATATCCTTGAGCTGCAAACACTAAACCCTGACTTGTTCCCGAAACAGGATTCCGCTGTGGGCCTAGACAAGTAAAGCAAGGTTCTGTGACTCCAAGTTAAGGCTGCCTCGGAAACTCCGACACACCCCAAACATCCGAAGCACGAGATTAAACCTTAAAACCTGGCTCACTGCAGCCCTAAACCCCTTTAAAGCCTTGAGCCCCAAAGCCCTCAAACCCGCTTTACTGTAGGGGCCTTAATGGTTCGAATAGGGTTTTGGGGCCCATTGTGCTATAATTATAATAGGGAACCCCCGAATTAGTATTGGTACCTATCTCGGCCCCTGTAGTACCTCCATCCTATGTGTCCAGAACTTCAAGCAGAGGAGCCTAAGGGACAGGTCTCTGAAAGGCTGGGTTTCCAGGCTTTCTGGGGTTTTAGGTTTATGGCTTAGACGATTCAAGTTTTAAAAGCTTAGGGTTTACAGCTTAGTAGGGTTTAGAGTTTAGGATTTTGGGTTTTTACGACCGCCATGCGCCACCAATACTATTATACAGGACAAATCGTCGTGCAAAGCGCGTAAAGCGAGCGGAGTAGCTTGGATGTTTTTGAAGATATTGCTTCAAACCCAAACATCTACTCTTAATTGGGAGGAGTAGCCCGGCTGCGTTTTGACGTCCTGTTAAAAGAGCTCAAACGATGTAGCCGAAACTACTCCTAGCCAATGCGGGGTAGGGGCTTGGAAGTTGTCGACTGTGACCTATGCCCAGCTGCAGTCAAAACAATTCACCAGCTCTGTGCAGTACCTGCGGTGCCTGTAGAAGTGAAGCCGCTTATCACATTTTGAGATGTCGGCGTCACATGGAGTGCGTTCAACCGGAATGGAGCTAGCCAACAGTGAGGCATACGTCAACGGATCCATGTCCGTCAGACGTGACTGGTTGGTCGTCGACGACACCCATCGCTTGAACGGTAAACTGAACATACCAAATATGATGTTGCAGACAAAGGATACATCATACACCGATCGGCGATTTGGTTCATCACTGGTTGTCCTTCTCTCAAGGAGCCGGCAGGAAAAGAGCTCCCATCTCTCGTTAATGTAGTCGGCAATCTGTTCTTCAGTCACCGCAACCTCTTTGACGAAAGCCAGAAACACACACGCTGCTGCCAAAGCATGCTCAATCACCCAAGGATCGTTCTTCAATCCGGTGCCAGAGGCTTCGGGCACCAGCCTCCGACAACCGACTTCGAACCCACCACAAACCCTAAACTCCGAACCCTTCTCTCTTCTTCAATAACCGGACCCAAATCAGTTCAATCTTTCTAAGATGGGCCAAACTCATAAGGCCAAGAAGCTTAAAGTTCTCGGATTGGCTATCTACGCCCCGCGACCCCATAGCCCGTCTTACCAACCCCACGGCAGGGGCTTGAGCAGGGTTTTGCAATACAAAAACATAGGAAACCTGAAGAGCAGTGTTAGCCACTGGCCACTGCCCAGGCCACCATGCATCATATGCTCTCCGGTCCCGCCCACCCCCCNACACTGCCCCGCACAGGCGGGGCGGGGCCAACCAGACCACAGGCCCCACTCCACAGGGGGGGAGGGGACGAGGAGACGGGGAAAGCAACAAGGCCAAACAAGACAACTACCCGCTTGACAGGCAAGGGGGGATACCATGGGGTGGGGGGAGGGGGGGTGTGGCAGCCCTGCATCATATAATATATATATATATATATATATATCCGACTAAAACGAAGCAGCCCAAAAACCTGACGACTTGAAAGAAACCTACTGAAGTCCTGCAACACCCTTACCCTTGTAACCTTTGCGGAACCCTTCAGAGGGCAGCCCCGAACCCGAATCCTGCTCCAAACCGCTAGGGTCTCCTAGCCTGAAGCCTTTAAAAGACCCTAAACCCCAAAGCTCTATGGGAGTTTCCGAAAATTTTAGGGTACCTTATCTTGGGGCCCTTATAGTAAGGATCCTACTATTTAGGGTGCTATACTAGGGTCCCCTATTTTCGGGAACTCCCCCTATCAACACGCCGCAACCCTAAACGCTGAACCCTAAAGCCCTACAGCACCCCACATCTAAGAACCCCAGACCCTACACTGCCCGACACGCAAGACTCCAAAGGCTGAGCCCCGAAGACCCTACGCCCTAAAACCCTAAAGCCCTTAATCCAAGCCCCAAAAACAATTAGACAGGTCTTGGGGCTTTGGGTTTAGGGTTTAGGGGTTTTTACACCTTTCACCCAGAAGGGTCTCCACCGCTACACCTCAGGGCATTGAAAACATGGATCACGCCCCACTGCCTCGCCGTACATCTCCAAGGGCAGCTCATGCTTCACCTAAGAGCTGCTACCCTTCTCCTATAAGCCCCCGAGACCCACGGTACAAATAGTGTGTTTAATGATGCCTTGGGGTCAACTTTATGATAACAATGAAAGAGAAATGTGATTCCTAAGGAACACCCATCCTCACACAAAGCCTCCCAAACCTCGATCTTACTGAAGAAATATGCCTTATAAAGTATAGCAAGGATCCCTCCACAATTTCAGGTGTATCCCACAGTAAGGGTTTATGAAGTTTCTGGGGAACTCAATCCGTTCAAGTATTTGCCTCCAAGAAATGGTAAAACATAGCCTCGCAAAAGGTGTTGTCGTGGAGAATGCCGACATAGGGTTTAGGGTAGAACCCGTCTAAGTCGCCATAGAACCCGAAAACAACACATGCACGGCCCTCATAGAATCCTGCATGAACAACATAGGGGACTTGAGCTGCACCCCTAAACTACAGCCCAAAATCTTGACGCTAAAAACACCCTTTAGCAGAAGCCAGAAAGTAGGAACATCATTATCCGCATGCCCTCAATGTACTGTGTAGGGAATCCCAGCACGAATCATCCTCAATTCTTGTTCTAACTTTCTGGGGTTCACCGCAACGCCCTAGCACCACTTGGGGAACCCGACGACCGCCAGCCCTGGATCCTAAAAACCTAAACCCGCAAGCCTGCCCTAGCTCTTAAGGCCGTTATGCCCTACACTAAACCTTTGTAGTAGCCCTTCAAGGAACCCTACTCTAGTTCTTAGGGCCCTAGCTATACCAAACCCTTACAGTAACCCTGAAAAGGACCCTATTCTTAGTTCTTCGGGCCCCTAACTATACCAAATCCTTATAGTAACCCTTAAAGGGAAGCCCCTAAACCCTAAACCCTTAAAAGGACCCCCCAAACTCCCACAGGGGCACGGTGTGCAGTTTGCTCCGATCCACGGGAGTGTCGAAACCATAGGGGTCTGCCAGGCGCTGACGCCGCCTGCGACGGCTCTGGGTTTAGGGTTGAAGGCTTTTCAAGGGTTTCAAGGGCTTAGGGTTCAGGGTTCAAGGGTCTTAGGGATTTTAAGGGATTGGGGTTTAGGGTTAAAGGGATTTAAGGGATTGGGGTTTAGGTTTGGGGTTTGGGGTTAGCCGGCTTTAAAGGTTTGGGGTTTGGGGTTGGGCAACAGGGTTTAGGGCTAATAAAAAGGTTTAGCGTTTAGGGTTCATGGTTTAGGGTTGATTGATAAAGGGCTTAGGGTTAAAGGGTTTAGGGTTTAGGATTAAGTCTAGAGTTTAGGGTTTAGGGCTACAGGCGTTTTAAGGGTATAGAGTTTAGGGTTGATGGAAGGGGAAGGCTTCGCCCCATAGGCACGCCCTGTGCACCCGGCAAGAACCCCCCGAAGCCTCCGCAGCCAACAGGCCCCGAGCAAGACAGAGCCCCCCAGGAGGAGGCCCAGCTGAAGGGGCGCTTTCTCGGAGGCCATGGCCGATGAGGGGGTTTGCGGGCTTGGAGATGGGTTTTTGTATGGGTATCCATAAGAGTGGTTGTCAAAGTTAGGGTCCCTTTTTGGGTACCCTAGATATTAGGTGCCGTACTATATACTAGGGACCCAAAAAGGGACCTTAATTTTGACAACCTCACCCAATAAAGGCTACTACAAGGATACGATTCCGATTGGGCCTACTAATTGCAGGGTTCGGGCTTCCGGGCTCTAGGGCTTCAGGTCTAGAAGCTCTTGGGTTCTGCGGGCTAGGGGCTTCATTGGCTCGAAGTTTGGGGCGTAGGGATCAGACCCTAAACCCTAAACCCTAGGATCAGGGTTCGGCCGCATGAGACGAAGGAGTCGAGCTTGGCCATTCGGTTTTGTATTTTCTCGGGGTTCGTTGAACTTTCAATCCCAAGGTAGCCACGGTTTAGGGCCTGGGGCTTTTAGGGTTTCAACAGAATAGCTCAAGCTCAGGAGCCAACAGCTCTGACAGAGGTGGTTACAAACTACACCAGAGCTTAAAATCATGTACCAGACCCGAACCTGAACCCCAAACCCTAAGCCCAAAACTCCAAACCCCACAGCCCTCAGCCCTCAAACACAAACGCCACACCCTCAGCCCTGAACCAACTCAGGGTTACAAGCCCTGCGCATGATGGCTCTTATGGGACTGAAGTGACCTACTTGTCGGGTATCTTGGGGAACCAAAGGTTAACCTTTTTCATAATACAAGGATTGTATAGGGATTTTACTACCCCAAAAGGTTAAAGGTTACCTACTCTACTACTAGGGTGAGGTCTACCTTGGTCCTGTGGAACCAGCTTTCTGCGCTTCCCAAGTCTGAAACCTTTAATTCTACACTTGGAATCCTGAACCTCCACCCCTAGGTTCCCCAGTTGGCCCCCTAGTAATTTGGATTTACGTTTTCCTCCTCTTTGGCTTTTATTCAAGGAACCAAAACAAGGGGAAAAAGGGTACTGCTGGGAACCTAGACCCTAAATCCTAAATATATCCCTCATGAACTAGGAATGCCAAACCTGTTGCCCGGTTGTCAGCTCGAAGAATCAAGAACACACACGAAAACTATAAACCCCAAACCAAAGCAACCCGAAGGTGAAGGTCTCCCTAAAACCTGTGAAACCATCCCTTTTTGGGGGGATGATTTCCTTATGGGCATCCGTAAAACGTAAGCTCTTTGGGGTTACTGAGGTGAATCTCCTAGACCCTGACAACGAAGCCCCAATTCCAGCCTTAAAACAACTGCGAAAGGAAATCCTAAAGCCAAAAAGGAACCCTAAATCCTCAGAAATCCCACTGAGACGTCAGAGGCGGAGCGGGGGAAGGCACCAAGGAGCGTCGAGAGAGGCTCGGGATCACCTCTGTTCTTGTATCTACGGGCCCTTCTTTAAGGTTGAGGGTTTAGGGTCTCCTTCAGGGTGTTCAAGGTGTTAAAGTCGAGCGTTGGGATGCGAGGGCTTTTTTGGAGGCTTGGGATCACCTCCGGTTCTTGTTATTCGTAATGGATTACTTTAATTTGTTTCCTAAAGGCTCCGTCACTCAGCGTGCATGCACCACATCTGTTGTGCGTGCCCCAGTGCCAGTGTGTGCCATAAGGGATCCGTTGCAAGGTTCGACTAAGGCGCTTATCGAGGTTCTGTCGGGGTTTAGGCGGGAAAGTTTTGCGCTAAATAGCGGGTTTCATATGGTCTTCCGATGTTTCATGGGGCTATATAGGGCTTTATAAAGTTGAAGGATTATGGTTCGGTTCTTCAAGTTTTGGGTCCTGTGCCTAAGCCTATAACGGTTGGTGGGAGATTCATATCAGTTAGGGTGAAAGGCTTTCAAAAATTTAGTTGTGTAGGGGACGTAGGGTGGAAAACAATCGGAACTTGGCGTTTTGAAACAGAAACCCGCTTAACGGCCGTTTACACCGGAAACCTGTTAAATTTACACGCACCGGCCGGTTAAAGCCGATAAAAATGTGGGGCGTAGGGCTCATTATTTGCAGGTTTCGGGCTTCTTCTGCCTGTTGGTCTGGGGTTGGTCAAAACGGTCTAGGGTTCGAGATACATATAGAAAGGGTACAAAGTACATGGACTTAATTTGGGCTTTAGACTTTAAATGAACCGTCAGAGCTGATGGGATTTAGAGGCACTCCGTGTTGGTCAGAAGCTGGCATGGGATGAGGCATCCTGGGAACACATCATGTCACCGGACTCGTCGATGTCTCCCATCTCGGAGTATACAGAGTCCAGCTTCTTCTTTCTCGGCCCGAGGAACTTCTTGATCTTGGTACGCTGCTGGGGCTGCACCGTTGTCGCCAAATTCGGCGGAAGAGCTCATACATCCCCATAAGAGCTGCTGTAGAGCCCGAAATACAAAACCCGCGTAAAGCCAGAATGTGAACTCAGGCATGGAGTTCTGAGTTCTGCTACTAATGAGTCTTCTTGAACCAGAACTCTTAGGGTTGAGCTGGGCCCATGTTGGCCCCAAAATCGAAGATGGGACCTTCAACCCTACAAACCCTAAAGCCGAACAGCTCAGCCCCAGGCTAAAAACGATCCCACAGAAATGCGGGGGTTGAGAGTTTAGGGCAACGGTTTAGGGCTAGGGTCGTAGAGATTTTGGGTTTGGGGCAAGACCGCATTTTCAGAGGCCTTCTGCGGTTCGGTCGGAGGCTGCACAAAACACCTCAGCTGGGGCACCGGGGTTCAGGTTTGTTTTTTTGAAGGCCCTTTTTCCGTCTGCAAAGGAGTCTCTGCTACAGAAAGCCCAGATCGGGGTTGAGGGTTTGGGGTTTGGGGTTTGGAACGGGTTTAATATCTAGGGTTTAGGGAATCTAGACTTCAGGGTTTACGTAGAGATTAAAGCTCGCTTCAGGGTTTCTCGGACTAAGTCAACTCATGTCTTTTGAGGTTTAGGGCAAGGGTGTCTGGGGTTCTGGTGCTAGAAAAAGTTGCCTGTTGCTTCGGGGTTGGAAATTGCTCTGCGCCGTCCACTTTCCGACATTCAGGCGTGCCTCAAATTCGAAACCCCAACGCCGAAAGGGCCTAACCACTAGAACATGGCAATCAAAAATTAGGATAAGGATATCCCATATACATCCCCTTATAATGAAGCTCAGTAAGGTAGAGATATCGGGGCCCCTAAATAGAACCTCCGTACAGACTCTGATGTTCTGGTGCAGTCCATTCGGAATCATCTCCCCGTACAGCTTGCCCCCTTTAGAAGTATACTCTCGAACACCCAAAACTCGAACCTTTAAGGCAGGCTCCTCTGTAACACCGCGCATTTCCTATTAGTCAGCCTTAGTAGCCTTAGTAGGGAGACCCTAACTAAACGGCTACTACTGAGTTGCCTACCAGGTCTAATGTATCAGATCCTGATGTTAAAACATGACATGAAATTATAACCCCACAGAATGCCACACAAAGCCCTACATACAAACCCGCAATAACTCCCAACCCTAAACCCCCAAAACCCCCTCCCTAAACCCTAAACCTCCATACCAAGCCCTTTCAGCTCCCTTATCGCCGGGGAACAGGAGGCCGGTGAGCAGCAGCACAGGCAGCAGGACGCCACGTCGCGCCATGGCTTGCAATGAGCGGAAAAAGCAACAAAGATCAGCTCTGAAAGAGTCAGACTATCAAGATCCGGCTGAAAATTCGCGAAGCTGCGGCCTCGGTTTTGCGCGCATCTGCTAGAAACGGTTCGAAAGTTCTACTTGCATCAACTCGAACGTGATTCAATTCAAAGTGCCTCTCCATGTAGTGCGGCTGACAGCATTTTGCAGTAGCACAGGACTACCGGACGCTGTAGCTTGGGACCATCCTCAAATCCATGTTGTATCTCGTCTTGCTGTAGCCGAAGACGGCACAGTCACTGAATGCCAACCCCGGTGTCCATCAACCCAGGATCTGCAAACAGGTTTAGGGCGTTAGGATTTAACGTTTTTTGGGGCTTCAGGGCTTTAAGGGTCTCAGGGGTTTGGATGGTCCTGGCGTTTGGAGGTTAGGGCTTACTGCACGCTTTGAACAACGTGCTGCCTTGAAACTCCCAGAGCTGATACCCAGGCACCTTAAACTCAAAAGCCTGAAACCGAAAGCTGCTCACCGCTCAGGCGAACGAACTGCTCTCCCTGGCCACTAAACCCGAATCCTAAATCCTGAATCTTTACTCAAATGCTGAAGCGCGAGCCCCAAGTTCTACAAACTCAAACAAGTTGGATTCAAGGTTTCCCATGCCCTCTGCCTTAAACCTACAAGCCATTCCGGCTGAAGGCTGCTAGTATGGCGGCGTGAAGCATTCGAATAGGCTTTGCCTAGCAACATAAACAAGGAGATTATTAACTCAGTACTCATTACACAAACACCGATCCTAAGGATTCAGACCTCTGCATTATAGCCCACAACTGAGTCCCAAAATGGGGGGCTTGAATTGTTGTGGAATAGCCTGATCTCATAGTTCCCACATGACTAGGGTTTAGAGTTTAGGGAACCATGTACTGGACTTTGATGCAACCAGGGAGACAAAAGTATAAGCTTTCATTTTATCATAGTACCTTTGCAGAACAAGTCCTAGAACAAAGCAAGCAAGTATGGTACTCCAGAACCCTTATAGAACCTTCTAGTAGCCCTTATAGAACCCAATGTAATGTACCCTTAAAGTAATGCGGCGGCCCGTTTAATCAAATGGGCCTAGACAATGCGTTTTTTTCCTTATTCGAGCGGGGACCAAAAAAAACGGCGTGGAAAAAGTATGCCAGATCCTAGGTTAGGGCAAGGCTCCTGTATGCCAGATCCTAGGTTAGGGCAAGGCTCCTGTATCATAGACGCGACGAGACCGCCCGAACGCCAGGCCCGAAGCCCCCAACCCTGCTGAACCCAAAACATCCGAGAGCCCTAAACCCGAAACCTCAATAACCCTAAACTCTAAACCCCTAAACCCCTAAAACCCTAAAACCCTAAACCCCTAAACCCTACAGCCTAAAGCCCCAACCCGAAACCTCAAGTCCTGGGGATCCGGGAAGTTCTTGAGGCGCTTGGACATCTTCTTGCCATCTGCCTCGGAGAGCGGCTGCACGTGTTGGGTTTAGGGTTTCTTTAAGGGTTTAGGCCTTCAGGTATTGGGGTTTAGGGTGTAGGGAGTGTACGGTTTCGGGTTTAGTGCTCAGGGTGTTAGGGTTTATGGCTTAGTATCATAGGTGTTCGGCATTTGGGCTGTGTTATGCTGTGTTTTGCTGGGTTTGCAGAGTGCAAGGGTTCCATGAAGCCTTTAAAACGTTGTGACGGCGGCCTGGCTGCGGACTTGTGCAGGTATCGGTTTGCAGCCGTTTCGATTGGGTTTCGGGTTCGGGGCTTATGGCTTGCAGACCTTAGATGTAAGAACCGAAGCTCAGCTCGTGGCCCAGCACTTGCCGCTAGAAGGGCCGTTTTTGAGGTTCAGGATGTGGGGATTTGGGGTTAGGGTTTCAGGCTCGGGTCTCGGGCAGCTTGAAGAGTTTAGGTTTCTCCGCTTAGTTGGGATGAGGCCTCAGGCGTTGTTGAGGTAGGTGGTTCCCCTTAACCACACTGTCCTAGATTCTGGGGAATTTTCCTGGGCAGAAGGCGCAGTTCCTAGGCTCAGGAACCCTAGACCCTAAACCGTAAACTCTATACCCCTTAACCCTAATATAGGGGCCTTAACAATCAGAATAAGGTTTTGGGGCCCATTATACTATAATTATGACAATAAGAATAAGGAACCCCCAATTTAGTATTGGTAATTAATCAGGCCCCTATAGTAAACCTCGCGGCGGACAGGCAGCGGCCAGCACCAGGCCGTTGACAATGAGGTTCTGGAAGGGAGGGCTGTCGAACAGGTGGGTTCCCAAGACCTGGCACAAGCTGGGTTTGGGGTTCAGGGTTTCCCAACACCTGGCCCTGTCGAGGGGGGNGTGGGGGTGGGGGCCGGCGGTTAGCCTTGAACAGAATCAGAACCTTCCGCACTGATAATAGCGATGATGGTGATGATGATGGCGGTGATGATGATGGCGATGATGATGATGGTGATGATGCAGACGATGATGCTGCTGATGATGATGATGCTGTTGGTGATGGCGATGATGGTGATGATGATGATGACGATGATGCTGATCATGGTGATGATGATAATGATGATGATGATGATGACGATGATGATGATGGGGATGACGGTGAAGATGGTGATGGTGATGATGGTGATGGTGTTGGCGATGGCGATGACGATGGCGATGACAATGGTGGCGATGGCGACGACTATGACCAAAACTATGACAACAACGACATGACGGTAGCAGCGTCCATGATGACGATGGTGATGATGACAAAAGGTGCTGATATGGTTGATACTATTGCTTTAGACTTTAGCCGCTGCTGATTGTCCCATTGTCCCTCTCCTCAGCATTGCATCATTACTACTAGCATTGTCCGGACAACGGAGAACAAATTGCAAAGACCCTACACCCTCAACTCCACATCCAAAACCCCATAAAACAAGAAGCCGGACCAATATTACTTAGAACCGACATGCTGAAACTGAGTTGGCCCAAGTTGGGTCCAGTGGTTTGCATTTAGTGCTTCAGGTGTTCCATGAAGGACCATCATGAAAAAGGAAATTCCCAAGCCTCACTTGAACCTCAAACCATGAACGCTCGGCCGCCACAAGATCTGTATCACTTGCATGTAATAACAGTCCGAGGCATCGCAAGCACACGTCAGGAAAGTAAAAGGTTGGTCGCTGTTCAACCCTAACCTTGCACCCTTGTTGAGGCCTCCATGCTTCTTATCTTAAATACCTACTAGGTTTCTGAGTAGCCCTTCATGGTAAGGGTACCCTTTTTCCTACTATTCTGTTTTGATAAGAGTACCTTAACACGTGGCTAAACCTTAAATGCGAGCCTCAAAGAGCCGATAGCTCGAAATCCTGCCTAAACCTCTTTAAACCCCAAAACCTAAGCCGCATGGACTTTCAGACTCTAAGCCCCATAAACCCCAAACCCTAAATCCTATAAACCCCAAGCCCTAAACCTGCCGGCACCACCATGAGCGTGTAGAACCAGCCGCGGGTCTGGTCGAGACCCTCAGCGATGAACTGAGCCGGAAAGCTCTTCTCAAACTCCTGCCGCAGGCTCCGGGTTTGGGGTTTAGGGCTTAGGGCTTAGGGTTTATAGGGCTTAAGGGCTTAGGGCTTAGGGTTTCGTGAATTTGAGGCCTTAAGGTTGGGCTGAGTTCCCGTAGTAAGTATGGTTTTTGGAGTGCTATAAACGAAGCTATAGTGGATACGATTTGGTGGTCTAGACAGGTTTCTTTTAGGGCGGGGTTTGGGTTCTTTAAGCGCCGTCTTTTTTTTTCGTAAGGGCTCTGTAAAGGCTTTCGGCTGGGCTGAGCTCCTTGCAGGTGATGTACGGTTAACTAACAAAGGGTCCGGGGACTCTTAGACGCCTTGTGGCTTTTCTAACTTGAAACAAGTTGCGAGCTTTAGGATAAAGCTGGCTTGGGGCTCAGTCAAGGGAGTCTAGACAAAGGCTCTGATTCGCTTGGGCATCGAAAGTTTGGGCATGTATCCTGAACCCTAAACCATACATCAGCTACATCCTCTGCGGTTTTGTCTCCAGGGCTTGATGCGGATTTCGGAACGAGGCACCTGGAACCAAAACCCAAACTGCTGCCTCCCAAACCCCAAACTAGGGGTCCAGCCCACGTAAAGGCTTTCTGGAATCCCCTTGCACCCCAGAACTAGGATCCTTATGCTCAGACCTCAAAACCCTCGACCCAGAACCCTAAACCCTATTGAACACTTATTCAGATCGCTTGGAACTCCTCCAAAAAAATAACCTTTAGGGTCATATAAGGGACCGCCTGGACCTGGACCCTTCACTGTAGCATCTGTTATTGGATGACTAACTTTATGGTTAGGATCCTAAGCTAACCAAAACATGTAATACTACGTTTAAGGGTCTAGGTATAGCATGCCACAAAAAGGTAGTCAACGTACAGTACTACTAAGACCTCGCCTCCTTACCCTCGAAGGGGTAGTGCTTGGAAGCGTAAGGCATCGATCCGCTCTCAAACCAGCAGTCGAAAACCTTCCCAAAGGTGATTTAGGGCATTTAGGGTTTGAGGCTGAGAGCTTGGGAGTTTCGGTGTTTTTTTAGGGTTTAGGGTTTAGAGTTTAGAGTTTCGGGTGCAATGGACCTTGCTCCAGGGTTGAGGTTTAGGGTTTCGATGGTTAGGGGTTCGAGTAACTTGGGGTTTCGAGTTTAAGGCGGCTGGATTACACGGTTTAGGTTTAGGGTTTTGGGGTTTTGGTGTTTAGGGTTTAGGGTTTAGGGTTTAGGGTTTAGGGCTTAGGGTACAGGGTTTAGGGTTTAGGGTTTAGGGGTTGGGGTTCAAGGCTCAGAAGGTTTGATCTTCGAGGGCTGGGGAGAGCGGGAGGGGCGGTTCACATTACGCTTGAGGATGCCTCTTCGGATCGGCGATGACTTGAGGCTTCAGGTTCAGAATCTCAGGATCTGGAGGGATTACTAGAAACCCTAGACTGACCCCAAACCTAAACCCTAAACCCTAAACCCCAAACATGAGGGATTTGGGATTCGGCTCAGGGTTGCTTAAGGTGGATGCTGCATGATGAGTTCAGCGGTGAGGCTTGGTGCTTATATGAGAGTTTCCGAAAATTTTGGGGTACCTTATTTTGGGGTCCTTGTAATAAGGATCCTACTATTTAGGGTACTATATTAGGGTCCCCAATTTTCGGAAACTCCCATATGGGAATATGGGACCTGCTTATACTTGGGGTGTGGGTGTTCTTGCCCTCGGTCGCAGGACACGTCTGATGCAATCCCTTCGCGTCTTTCGAATCGTGCTGGCGTGCTGGTTCATGCGCTTCATGCGGGCTTCAAGGCTTCAGGGATGAATCCTATTCCAAAGCAGACTGTCGCACTCTTAAGTCGGCCCTGCTAGGCGAGGGTATGCTCAGGGTTTCGCGCTTTAGCAGGCCGCCTTCGACACCCTGCAGCCTCGAAAAAGGAGTGAGGCTACCTCGAAGAGACTTCTCACCTCAGGAGCCTGTCGAGGCAGTGCTTGCGTTGTTTCCCAAACCGTCAAATCCCTGCAACCGTAAAACCCTAAGCCTTTAGGCCCCATAGCCCGTACGCTAACCCAAGGAAGGGCGGGTCCACAGAAAGCACAGGGCTCAGGGTTTAGGGGTTTGGGGTTTAAAGTTTATAGGGTTTAGGGCTCATCTCGTCGTCTTAGCTGGATGCTACACACCAAACCCTAAACCCCAATAGCCCTAATAGAACCCTTATCGAGCCTTTAGACGAATCGCCACAAGCAGCTTCAGACCCCGAGAAATGCTCAAAGCAGTCTCCGAAAAGCAGCTTCAGAAGCAACCCCAATAAGGGAACCCTAAAAAGGCTGCGCCCTTAAAGGAACCTTAAAAGGAACCCGAAGAAGAATCCCTTGAACGGAATACTAAGAAGGAACAAACCTTAAAGGAACCGGTAAAAGGAACCCTTAAAGGAACCCTGAGGAAACCTGAAAGGCACCCGTACTTCCGTGATCCGACGTGCTGGCGGGCCTCGTCGATGCGCTTGAGCATGCCTTTGCCCTTCTGAGACGGGATCCTCGGAAAAGTCAGTATGGAGTCTCTTAGGGTTGAGTTTAGGGTTTCTTTAGGGTTTAGTTTAGGGTTTCTTTAGGGTTTAGTTTGGGGTTTCTTTAGGGTTTAGTTTAGAACTGAATCATGTATCCTAAAGCACAGGTGCTTCAGGACTCTCGGGGGAAGTCAGCACGGGCTTTGAAGCTTGGGGCTGCACAGCCAGAACTGGCTTGGGTGTCCCTGGTACCCTCATGGTGCGGGAGCAGGAATGAGGGGATCAATCCTGTATGTTCATGAAGCCCAGGAGCAAAGGACCGTGTAAAGAACCGAGAACACCCGGGACATGTCGGTAATCTTCTTGGTGTCTGCCAGGCTGCTGGATGTCGTCTATGAAGTGGCGATGGATGTCCTCAGTCACAGTGATAGGGGGGGACTTGGGAAATAGAATAGGGTTTAGGGTACACATATACATATATATATATATACACACACGTACACACACACACACCTGGTATCATCGCATAGTCCATTGAGACTAGAAGGAATATTAGTGGTACACATTTTCCGAATTGATATGAACTGAGTATTCACACCGCCATTTTCTGGTGCATGGGCGTGAGGTTGGACTTGGGGCTTCAAACCTGCAGGTTCGGATCTGGGCTGCACTGTTGAAAATCCTAAGCCACCAAAACCTAAATCCGAAGTTCGGAAATTCTGCTTTTCGGCTTCAGGGTCGAGCTCAGGGTTTGAGAATGGTATGGTCAACTCTGCCGACCACAGACAATTAGGACTCCTGCCCGACAACGGTGGCTTTTTGAAACCCTCATAGAGCCCACCCTGGAACCCTTATAAACCCTCCAACCCCCTTGCAAAACCCCAACAGAACCCCGTCCTGATGACCACTCTCCGACTTCCTTTCTGAAACGCCGAAAGTACTTGGAGGTTCATGAGACTCAATGGGCAAGGTTATAAATAAGGCTATAGTTACGAGAACCCCGCTTAGGGCACTTATATCCTATGACCCTGTAAGTAAACCCCAACGCTTCGGTCTGTTGTGTCTGATTTGGGCGGAGAGCACCAAAGCCTTAACCCTCGGGAACCCCTAGAAACCCGTGGTTGGAGGGTCGGGGGACTTGGTAAGTAGGTAACAGGTAGACTTCTAAGTACCCTAAAGGGATCCTACGTGGAGTGCTGGTACTGAAACGGGAAACAAAATCTACTTAGTAAATCCCACGACCCTCCTAGAAAAGCCCAACACCGCCAACCCCTTAAGTAAGTGGTTGGCCTTAACCCTAAGCCGTAAACTCTGAGCCCTGATCCCTGAATGCTGAACCCCCAAACCCCGAAGTAGAATAGACCCTGATAGCAGCCCTGCTAATCCCCAAAACCCTAACGCCTAAACTCTAACCTAAAACCCTTAACCCTGAACCCTACTCCCGTAAACCCCCATATGAATAGATATTTTATATATATATATATATATGGATAGGTACATAGATAGATAGGTAGATAGATAGATCGATAGATGGATAGCAGCTCTCATAATCCTTAAAACGCCTAAGAAAAGGCGAAGCCCCGCCTTGATCTCTCTGCCGGCGTACTTCTCCAGCTCGGCAACTGAGCCGATACACACGACCTGTCAGTACAGGACCAAGGCCCTGAACACCCGGGTGGTTTGGGGGTTTTGGGGGTGGTGGGGGGGGGGGGGGGGGGTAAGGGATTTGGGGATGCCGGGGCTTTGGTATTTTGGGTTTTGGGGTTTTGGGTTTCGGGGGCTTGGGTTTTGCGCTTTTGGGGCTTTGGGTGGGGGGGTTGGGGGGTTTGCGGGTTTGCGGGCTTTGGGGGCTCANGGGTAAGGGATTTGGGGATGTCGGGGCTTTGGTATTTTGAGTTTTGGGGTTTTGGGTTTCGGAGGCTTGGGTTTTGCGCTTTTGGGGCTTTGGGTTGAGGGGTTGAGGGGTTTGCGAGTTCTCGGGCTTTGGGGTTCAACCTGGAAACATGGCAAAATCAAGAAAGCCACCATTGTGCAAGCAACTTTCGGGCCCTTTACTGCTAATCAAAGTTGAGACGAGCTCGGGTGCTTCGGACGGGTTCGCATCCTGGCGCAAGTGTGCCCCTCCCTGCCGGAAGCAGCGGGTGTGTGTGTGTGTCTGGATCCCCAAACCCTGAAACCAAACTCTAACCCACAATCCCCAAACCCAAAGGCCTAGACTCCAACCGTGAACTCCAAGTCCAAATCCCTAAACCACCCTAAACCCGCAAACCTCAAGCCCCCTACCTCCAAACACCCTGAAAGCCTGGAGAAACCAGAAACCCAAACCTAACATCCAAACCTCGGTGCCCTTCGACCCTAAAGCTCTCCTAAACCGAAAACACCCCAACAACCCAATCCCCAAACCCCAAACCGCCCATGGATCATTAGCCCGAAGCCCCGAAACAAAAAAGACTCTCTTCTAGCCCGAAGCGCATGACGCCTACAACACGATCATGTACAACCTTTCTGGAACCCTCAAACCCCAACCCTATAGCAAAGCCTTCAAAACCCTCAACCTTAAGCACCAAACCCTTAAACCCTCAACGGCCAAATTACCTATGCTATTTTGGGGGGTTCCGTAGTATAATGGGCCCGAAACCCCTATTCTAATTATTAAGTCTTAAAGCCCCTATATTAAACCCTCATGTCCGCCTCCTCGAAGTCTGCGGAAACCCAGAGGGGGATGGGCCTCGAGGCTGAAACGAGGATGCGGCTTCCAGTAAGCTTCCAGTACTTGGAGGCTTAGTAAGTAAGGTCCTAGGGTTTAGGGAAGTTATAAGCAGGGTTAGGCCTTAGGGTTTAGGCTTAGGGGTGTTAGGGTTTTGGGTTTATTGTTTAGGGTTTAGGGAACTGATAATTATGCCTGCCTGCAATAGTAAGGATCACCTCACTCAGGGGACCTATAACCCCAATATGACCCTGCTTGCTAAGTTCCATGCTCCGTTAAGTAGAAGCATTTAAAGTCGAAGCATTGTAATTTGGATACTGCCCCCACCCTGTAACAGTTGGACAATATGCATGATGTACTTATATAGAGCCCTTAATATGGCCACGAATACAGACTGTTAAAGATTGGGGGCAGTACCCAAATTGTTCCTCCTGCCCTTACGGTACAGCATAAAGAATCCTGGCACGAATCATCCCGAATCAGGTTAGGGAGTTTGGGGGTTTGGGGTTTTGGGGTCGGGGTTGGGAGTTTGGGGTTTGGGGGTTTTGGGGTTTGCGGTTTGGGGTGGGGATTCGTAGTTGGAAGGATTGAGGATTCAGGGCTCTTGCCCTCGAAAGTGGCTCAGTGTCTTGTGGGGTTTGACTGGGGCGTGAAGCTCAGGGCTTTCGGGCTTTTGGTAGGTGTCGATTTCAACAGCCCCCCAAAATCATTCAACTTCATAATTAGGGCTCTATGTTAATCAAGAACGGAAATTAAGAAATGTCCCAAATCGAAACCTCGTTTAGGGTTTACAGTAAACCCCATAAAGTTGGAAACCGGATTAAGGCCAAATAGTGCTGGGATTACCTATACATTACTCTTCAGGATTGAGGCTATTGGGTTTCCAACTTTTGGGCTTCTACTGTAGGGCCTTGGACTTAGCTATGTGGGTGGTTGTCAAAATTATGGTCCCTTTTTGGGCCCCTAGTATAGTACGGCACCTAATATGTAGGGCACCCAAAAAGGGACCCTAATTTTGACAACCACCCGTGTCGCTTCAGCGTCGGAGTTCAGGGGATGTCGGACTCCAGGGCTCTTCAGGTTGGGAGTTGAGGGCACAGGATTCAATGCAGGGGTTTTGGGATAGGGTTTTAAGCTTAGGGGTCACGGTTTACGGCTCAGGGCTCAGGGTTTAGGGTTTAGGGTTTAGGGTAGGGGTAAAGACCGTGATTTAGCGTCCGGGGTTGGGGTTTCAGGGCTTGCGCTGGCGAGATAGGGTGCGTGAGGGTTTGCCGGGGCAGCTAAAGCCTTCATTTTGGGCCTCTGGAGATGTTTCGGGTTCGGGTTTAGAGTGTCATAGAAGGCTAGGCTTGCGGTTCGAGTTTCGGACTTGGAATTGAAATTTCGGACCGGGCCTATTGTCACAGGAGTCTGATGGCAGCAAGACATCCACTAGCTGCAGCCTTCGGTAGCTATGGGTGTGTGGGGCTTCGGGGTCAGGGTACCTACACGTAAAGGCTTGTACATTGTACACAACATATGATGGAGAGCGGATGGGCGAGAGCGAGCGACAGAGAGACAGAGAGACAGAGGGAGATATGGGAGACGGTGCATATGTCCGTCTCTGTCTACCTCACGGCTTCCAGCAAAGACGGAACTCCAGGATTCCGGCAGGGCTCTTTAGGGCTAAGGGTTTCTGAGGCCAGGACGTGCCCCAGAAGCGATTCCGGGACACACACCAGTCGCGGGCCTTGCACGGGTTTGACGCATGCAGCGTTTTATAGGGGCCTTGATAATGGAATAGGGTTTAAAGGTATCTTGCAGTATTCTCATAAGAGGGAAGCCTCAGGAATAGTGTCATGTACGACTTAACATTCAGGATTTTCCACATTCGACTAAGGATTCTTACATCCCCACGGCCCATCTCCCTGACCATACTGATACTATGTCAAAAGAGCCTAGACCCAAAGGGCTTGCGCAACTCGATTCACACAAGAAGCCTCTTGGGGGTTTAAAGGGTGTAGGGTTTAGGGTTGATTTTAGGAGGGGGGCTCAACTTACTAGGGCCCCCGGTAACTTAGGAAGAGAAAAGGGCTGCCTGTTCGGTATTGGGTAGTCTAGTAGGGGAACCAAAGACCCCAGAAAGGGACAAGGTGCTTAGTGCGAGACCTGAAAATCTACTCACAAACCCAAACCCGAAGACTCCAAAACTTCAAAACCCCTAAATCCTAAACCGTGGAAAATGAGCTTCCAAACTGGTGGAGCTCTAACTCCAACCCCCCCCCCGTCTACGAGGCCACTCGGCAGCGAGCTGTCTCGGGCTAAGGGTCCAAAGGATCCAATAACACTTGGGTTTGGGGATAATAGTTTTGTAGGTCAGTATTTGGGTTTAGGGTTTAGGGTTTAGGGTTTAGGGTTTAGGGTTCAGGGTGTGCGATTAGTGGGTGCTTGGGAGTGCCAAGGATTTTTTTTGAGCACCGTTTTCCGCCTGCCCCTACTGTCCGAAGCAAACGAAGGCCATGCATGACCCGGCGTTGTTCGCCCCTTGCATGAGTTGAAGGGTTTGGGTTTATGGGTTTGGAGTTTTGGGGTTTTGGGAGTTGGGGGGTTTAGGGATCTTGGCACTCAGTACCCGAAGCAACCTGAAGCTGAACAGCCCTAAAATACAGAACCCTCTGACTCTAAACCACAATCAGTCCCCGAAACCCTTAAACTCTAAACGCTACAACCCGCACCCCGCCTCTGTCAGCCAGTTGTGGAAGCGCTTCTCCTTCACAAAGGGAGGCACCCAGTACCTCCGCGGCTCCGCATTCAGGGAACAAAGTGCCCGAGCTCGTCTCTGCCACATGCTCGGCTTGGACCCTGAAAACCCTGAAGCATAAACGCCTCAGAATCTAAACCCTAAACCTTGCACCCTCAAACAAAGAAGCCCTAACATTCGATCACGGACAAGGTGAAGCCGTGGACTTTATACCCTCAGCCCTAAACCCTAGGGTTTGCCTCCAAATCGGCTGTCGAGTTAGATTGCCGGGAGACTCTAACATCCATTGAGGTAGGGACCTGCCTAATTAGAGTAGGGATCCAGTGAACTTTCTTCTTCAATAACCGGGCCACGAATGTCAAGCTTTCTAAGATAGACCGAATATGCAAGGCCGAAAAGTTCTCCCACTAGCTACCTAAGTAAAGGCATCCTACAGTAGAAGCCAAAAAGTTGGAAACCCCATAGCCTCAATCCTTAAGAGTAATGTAATAGGGAATCCCAGCACTATTTGGCCTTAATCCGGTTTCCAACTTTATCGGGTTTACTGTGTATTAAAAGTGAACCAGAAAGTTGGAACATGGGCTTACACATTCATGATAAGAGCTGGGGGATCTTCTTGCTTCACCTTAAGGGCATGAGGATAATGATGATCCAACTTTCTGGCTTCTACTTTGTTGGGGGGGCCTCTGTTAAAAGGGCGACCATAAGATTTTATCATATAAGGGCCTGAACAATTCGAATGTTGCTTTTGGGGTGTAGAATGACTAAGTATTCCACCCCGCATATTCATGAAGGTACGCTCCTTACGTTGCCACGCGCATTCTCAATACGAGATCCTTAGCCACTGGAAAAAGCAATTACGAGAGGCTTTGCCCGTAGATCTGGAGCCCTGCACCCGAAAACGTAAGCCGTTTCAAGCAATTCTGCAAGTAGGGTCTCGCCAGCGGTGTAGTATCGGGGTCTGAAAGATGAACGATCTCCTTATTGTCCGTATATACTTATACCATGAAATGTACCCCAAACTCCTACCCTAAACCGTTAGCCCTGAACCCTAAACCCTCAACCCCACAACCCTGTAGCAATTCCTGAAAGCCCCGAGTTCAGTATGCGGGGTATGGGTAGGGTACCCTAAACCCAAAAATGCCCTAAAGGCCTAAATCCTTAACCCTGAAGTTGGGGTTTAGGGTTTAGGGGTTTAGGGGTTTAGGGGTTTAGGAGCCCTAGTCCCGAAACCCTGAAGGCCCTGCGATCCTCCAGCTTAAATCCTAAACCCGGCAGGCACTGAGTCATGCAGTGCTCTTTTCGGGCCCGGGTATGACGAAAGGCATCCCTTTAACCCCTCTTAGGGCCTTGGGGCTCATTTCACGGTTTACGGTTTAGGGTTTAGGGGTTTAGGGTTTAGGGTTTAGGGTTTAGGGGTTTAGGGTTTAGGGTTTAGGGATTTAGTGGTTTAGGGTTTAGGGGCCCTTGCAAAGCACACTAAGCTGGGTCACGTCTGGTTGTTGTTCTTGATCAGCTTCTCGCGCATCTCCTCGACTTTGATGAACCAGGACGGGATGGCCTCAGTGTAGGGCTTCCCTTAAACTACCATAACCCACTTTTTTGTAGGATCTTATGAAAAAAACCCTAAATAATATGGAATTTATAGGGACCCTACAAAAAAGTAGGTTTTGGTAGGTTAAGGTCGGGTTTCGGATACAAAGAATGCTAAACCCTAGGGGCCTGATTCGACCAGGTTATTGCGGCTGATTTCACGCCTCAATAGCATATTAGGGAAAGCCTGATGCAGAGTCTCTCTAAGTATTTAGGCCTGTATGTTTGGTCTTAAGACTTCGGGGGTGGGGTTTAGGGCTTCAGGGACCAATTCTGTAAGTGTTCATCAAACGCGAAACATAAGTTGCACGCCCTGAGCCCGAATATACGGTCGGGGCTTCAATGATTCGCTGCTGTTTGTACTAGCTGTATGCAGCCCCTAGTCGCAACCTGAGCGTTTAGGGTTTAGAATTGGATCCTATCGGCGCCTAGAGAACTGAAGTAGGGTTTGGGGGAATTTCATACCAAAGCTCGAAGAGAGAGATTGTGTCTGTGTTAGTCGTTCAGGAGCGATTTTACAGAACCCTTGTAATAGCCTTCACTACACAACCTCTAAAGCCAGAGAGTCGAACCCTGTGGGACTTCGATCCTAAGTATCCAGGCCCCCCATCTTTCACTCTAAACCCTAAACCCTAAACCCATCTTTCACCCTAAACCCTAAACCCTAAATCCCTACCTCACAGCACACAGTCTTTCCCGAAATCGCATTTGTATGGTATTTTATGGTGCCTTCAAACAACCTCTGCACAAGTGGCGCGAAGGGCTCAGTTGGGGCCTTAAGAACTATCTGGTTGTGACGGTTCAGGATCGAGGAGCGTTATATAATTGTTGTATCTTATGGGGTTCTGGCCCACTTCGATTGAAGCAGTGCTTAGGGTTCGGGGCTTACGTTTCGTTGTGACACCCAGAAAAGGCGTAAACACGAGACGTTTGCGAGTCAGGGCAACATGAAAAAGCACAACATAGGGTGTAGAGGAGGTCGTAGATGGGGCTTGGGAAAAAAACTGGTTGGGAATTCTGGCTTTAGACCCTCATGGATGTGCAGCTGGATTTTGACAGGCTGGGACCCGACCCTGTCATGGTCCGCGGATTTTTATTGATCCGAAATCACCGAAATCCGAGAGCCAAAGCCTGTACTTCTTGATGTGTCTGACCAAAATGGCCTAGTTGTGCTTAGTTTGCTTTACAGTCTGTCGAGGCTTTCCTGGAAACTCTTCGCCCACAACCTAAGTACGGAGTCTCCTTACAACTGGAACCCAAACCCTCAACCCCCACGCGATCCTGGGGTTGCTCAATCAGGTCCTGGTGCCTTAGCTCCCTAAACCCTAAACCCTAAACCCCCACAGACTCGGATCCCAGTTCCATGAATGACGCGGTCAAAGCGCTGGCATCTTGGCCCTTATGCTGGGGATACCGAAGACCGACTCCTAAAGTCCAGATTCCACCGGTAAGTAAGACTGCAAAACGAAAGCAAAAAAGAGGCTCTGTTTTTCGGATTTTCAGTCAAACAGGATCCAGGGGAGGGGAGGAGGACCGAGGTGGAGGAGTCAAGGGGTCCCTTCTCGAACGGTTCATGCAGTTTCGGTTTTGGGGTTTAATGTAGGAAGCTGATTAAGAAACCCTGGGCCCAGAATAGTAGGGTTCATATAAGGAACCCTAATAAAGGCCCAAGGTTTCTTGATCAGGTTCCTACATTAGTCGGTTTTAGTGTGCACAGCTTTCCTTCCCTGGGCCCGGGCGCGGTAGATGAGAGGCGTGTCAGATCGCCAACAGTGTGGATAGTTGTGCACCTTTTCGGGGCTTCGGGTTTAGGGTTTAGGGCTCCGCCGGGCCTTAAGCTCACACGGAAGTAAAAAGGTGACGGCAATGACCACTCTAAGCAAAGGACGAGTAGCAGGAGGAGGCTGATGAGGAGGCGACGAAAAAGAATGGTGACGACTGCTGCGAACACGGACATAACAACGATGTTGACGTTGCTGCTGACAACTGTGATGACGGTGGTGGTGGTGGTGGTGGTGGTGGTGGTGGTGGTGGTGGTGGTGCTGGTGGTNCTAAACTATACTGGACTATACTAGACTGTAGTGTATACGTGGGGGCGGCGGTAGTGGTGGTGGTGGTGTAAGCTGAAGATAAAGCTGAAACTAAAAATGCTGATGTGGCTGAGACTGAGTGTGACAGCGACGGTTGAGGTAACCGGCGATGATTCAGATGAACATCAGCTTGATGAGATGCAGATGATGAGCAGGCCACCGGTCGTTCGCACACGGCATGTTCTTGCACCTGCAGGCCGTGCATGCATCATTGTGGCTTCGGTTTTCAGGATTGGACCCTAAACTCCCAAACCCTAAATTGTAAACCCCTTAAACCCTAAACCCTAAGCCCCCAAACCCCTCAACCCCTACACCCTAAACCTGGTTCCAAAGGTGTACAACTGAGGCCTGGCCTCGGTGCCATTGAAGACCAGTTTGCCCTCCTTCTTCAGCTTCTCCTGGCAGGTGAAGGATGAGGGTTTTGGGATTAGGGGTTTCGAGTTTAGGAGTTTAGGGTTTATGGGTCTAGAATGGCTTGGAGTTTAAGGTTTAAGGGTTTAGGGTTAAGTTTAGGGCCTTAATAAAGAGGTCTTGATTTTTGGAGTGGTTTAGGGGTCTGGGGCTTAAGGGCTTGACCTAAAGGCTAGTGGAGCAGGGTTTGAAGTCTATTGGAGCATAGGCTAGGTATACAAGGACCATGGAGGACAGATTGACAAAGTATTCAGCCATCGAAGATCCCCAAAGCGATCCTGAAAGCGAAACGAAACGGAACACGCCCGATGTAGAAGCCTGAATGATCAGACTCTGTCTTTAGGGTTTCTGTACGATGCACACATTCAGCAACCACAAACAAGACTCTCACCGCGTCTTCTGAGCCCTTTTCACGCCCAAACCCTAAGAATCTCCCTAAACCCTGAAAACCTTAGACGGCCGAAACATGCCAGGATCAAAAAATCCCTAAGCGAACACACGGTGGATCCCCCAAAGCCGCCAAGGCCTGCGCAATGTCGAGGTCTGAATAATTTTAGAGGCACTTACATTGAGCTTTTTCGCTTTAAGGGTCAAGAGTCAAATCAAACGCAAGTTAACCTAAACTCTAAACATTGCAGCACGCCTTGATATCTTTGTCCGCCTCTTTGACGTGTTTCCCCTTGAAGTCCGGCACCTGGAGCGACAGCGCGGGAGTTTAGGGTTTAGGGTTTAGGGAGGATTAGCTTGACCGACTACAAGCAAGCTCTTTGCACTTGTAGGACCGATGGTACTGACCACCACTACTCCTTCTCCTCCACGCAACAGTTGGCTCTAATTACTCGAGGAATCTCCCTCTCAGCTGCCTTCAGCCTATGCTGTCGCTTGTCTCAAGCAGGGGAGGTGGGGGGCACGAGCGGGATGCGCACACAGACGCGATCATCACTGCCTTAATATCGAAACCCGTCTATGCACCATCGAGAAATATATTCTGATTCGTCAGTACGTGTTGCTACACGTTAACATCCAATATTTAAAACACTAGATAGCCAACCCTAGACCGGCTTCTTTCCTGTGCTGAACCGTTAGTCCTATACCCTCGCTCAATTCTCACATCCAACTCCTTTAAAGTTCCTACTAGGGAAGGGTTTGATAAGACGTTTCTAGGAGCTTAGGTCTTTGGAGTCACGCAATGCTGCCTGACCGCCGAGCTACTTGTGGCCGAAGAAACACCCTAAACCTCACAACCCTAGAACCACGGCTTCAGAACCTTGGCCTTGTCTCCCCGAACTCCGAATCTTCCTTCTTCCGTTCCTCCCAACCTTATTTTCAACTCCATGGCTTTCGAAGCTGCCCGAACCTTTGAAGGCCTGTAATATAGGGGCCTTAATAATTAGAAGAGGGTTTTGGGGCCCATTATGTTATGATATTATTAAGGCCCCAAAATTACTGTAAATACCTTCGGGAGCCAGATACGTACAGTAGCTGTAGATGTTCTTGGGGTTTAGTGCTTACAGCAATTATGCAAACATCCCCTCGGACCTCGTCGGTGAAGCGGCCGTCATCATCGATTGGGCACACCATTCCAGTCCCGTCCTGGGGAAACACCATCCTTCTAGATTCTAGTCCCAACGTCGATTCTGCTAAACTCCAATCACCAAACCTGAAATCCCAAAGCCTGAACTCCAAACGCTGAAATCGAATAAACCCTGCTCAAGCTTTGGCTATGCGCGCATAGGGCTTCTGCAGGTGTCACTTCGTACATTGCCATATGAAGCCCTAAACTCTACCTGGCTTCCTGAAAACTATTGCAGAGGGTGTGCTCGGAAGAAGTATCCCAAACTTGGGGGTCCTTGTAATAGCGGGTCATGTAATGAACATGCTGGGGCCCTTCGCCAGAAATAACCCACGCCAGGAAATCCCCATCAACCCTAAGCATTACGATCCTTTTACAAGGGCCCCCCCCCACACAAGGAACCCAAATTTCTTGAAGCCACCAAATCCTAAACCCTCAACCCTAAACCACAGGATTATGGGTATACCCTAATTAAACCCTGCCAGTTGGGCTTCTGAGCAGTCAGCTTCGTCAGGAACCTAACCGGAAACCAACCCCTTCAAAGGTACCTTCAGGATGATCCCAGCACCCGTGCACACGCGGTTGTCATCCTGCGAAATGAGCTAAACGAAAAAGGCTTACGGTTTAGGGGCTAGGGTAAACTTTTGGGTTTTAAGGAGTTTGTCAATTGCCTTTTATCGGATTTTCGAATTGGTTGTTATAGGTCCTGTGAGGGCTTAGCAAGATGCTGATAGTATAAGCTGTGATCTTTTCAAACTATATAATTGAGGGCCTTGCGCAAATCCCAAAAAACGTCTACCCCTGAAGCCCAAGACCTTAAAACCTTAAGGCCCTCAACCCTCACACCGGATGTTCTACCCGATATCCTCGACACCCAGACCCAAAATATCCTAAGCCCGGCGAATCCAGAAGGACTTAACTCTGAAAGTTCATCGTAAGTTTCAAAAGCGTGAGCCCAGAACTGTACGCCCAACTCAGGGCTCAAGGTAACCCAACATGCTCTGAAGCTTACGAACCTGGTCTTCGGGCTTAGGTCTGGGTTGCTGGGGTCTTAAAAGGTTTTAGGGTTTTAGGCATTAACCTTTCAGGCTTTAGGGCTGTCGGACTCGGGACTTTCGGGTTAGGGTTTTAGGGTGTGGGGCTTTCGGGTTTGCGGCCCTAGGTTTAGGGTTTATGGTTTAAGTATGGGGTCGTTAGAATAATGCATCGCCAACTCTTTCCCAAGGGCAACAGGCAATGAGGATGCCTCAATAATCAGACTAGGGATTATGGAAGTACTGCTTCATAGCTATACAAGGACTGCTAAAAAGATCTTAATACACAATCTGCAGAGTCTTAAAGTTCCTCTTTCCATACTTCGTGGTTTTCGGGCTGAGTCTTCGGATGCCAACGCTGAATGGTGTAAAGTTTTCGGAAACACCTACTGATTCTGAGCTGATGGTTCTACAAAGGTTTAATAATTTTTTTGTAGGGACGTAGAGGGTTCTTTCCAGAAGGGTTCTACAACCTTCTGAAAAAGGGGTCTTGCTGCAAGGTTTTCAAAGGTGTTCGATCGGGTTCTAAAGGGCTCTAAAAGCGCTCTACAGGGTTGCGTGCTTGCCGGTTTTTATTAGCAAAACCTTCATATTTGAATGCGACAACTCAGGATTTCCCCATCCCTAATGGATCTCGAAAAAATGCCGACAACTGATTTTGTTGGTCTTTGACACCCCACCCCCTTCAGACCACTCATTTTCTCAGCCTCCAAGCCCCTTTCGGCCCCCTTCCTTCTACTCTTTCCATCGTCCTTCCCGGCACATTCCTCAGCCTTCCCCATTCAAAACCGAACGCTTTGAAGGTGGCCTTTGTCATTATCAACCTAAAATAAATTGTCGAATTTAGGAGGGTGCTGCATTATGAAGCCTAAGACGGCACTAAACCTTGAAACCCCTAAACACCTAAACCCCTAAACCCCTAAACCCCTAAACCCTAAACCTAAAGCCAACAAGACCTCATCTTTAGGACTTTTTAGAGGATTAGGCGTGTTGAGGTTTACACAGGAGCTCGTGACAAAAACTCAAAGGGCTGACTCTCAACGCTATGATTCCCGGGCTTAGGGTGTAGAACGCAGGACTTCGGTTTAGAGGTTTAGGGTTCAGGGGTTTAGGGTTTAGTGGTTTAGGGATTTAGGGGCTTAGGGATTTAGGGGTTTAGGGGTTTAGGGATGTAGGGGTGTCGGCGTGTAGGTGTGTAGAGTTCACAGCGCAGCGTGCGTTTTTTGGCGCCTCGGGCTTAGGGTATAGTATACTGAATATTTACAGGCTTTAGGGTACAGTGTTTCCAATTTATCCTAAACCCGAAAAGCCACAGCTTCAATCTCAAATGGGGCCTTTCACAAGAATGGAGGATGCGTAACAAAACCGTCTCAAGATACCCTACATCCTTAAACCATTGCAAGAAGTTGGGTCTCCCTTTCCCTTGTCCTCTAAACCCAGAGAGCCCCGTACCCCCCCCCCCCCAAATTAAGGAATAGACCTCTAAACCCAATACCCTATAGCATTGCAATCCCAAACCGAAAACCCTAAACCAATCCTCCCACCCCAAACTCAAATTCCCAAAACCCTAAACCCGAAACCGAAACCTTAAACCCGCAACCCTACATCAAACATAAGTACCTTAATTGTGGCTATTATAAGTAACATAAGTAACTATAAGTATAGTTACCTTACTGATAGCCCCAGTTACTAAGTCCCATGATCCTTTAAGTAACCCCAAGACCCTCTCATAGATCCCTTCTAAGGAGCCCTTTAAGGAACCCTAGTTACTAAGTCCCATGGTCCTTTAAGTAACCCCAAAACCCCTCCTATAGATCCCTTTTAAGGAGCCCTTTAAGGAACCCTAGTTACTCAGTCCCATGATCCTTAAAGTAACCCCAAAACCCCACATCCCAGGTTTTCTTGGTGCCGATCCTCTCCGAAGGCAGGTGCTTGGTGAACGATGCATGTGCCGGCCTTTTGGGTGGGTCGTGGGTTTAGGAGTTTAGGGGTTTACGGTTTAGGGGTTTAGGGGTTTAGGGGTTTAGGGCTTATGGGGTTTAGGCGTTTAGGGGTTTAGGGTTTAAAGGTTTAGGGTTTAGGGGTTTGGGTTTAGGAGTTTAGAGGTTTAGGAGTTAGGGTTTAGGGCTTTAGGGTTTGCTTTGAAGGTTCTTCATATAAGGGTCCTTTGTCTGTAGGTGTTTTAGCATGACAGTGCATTTTATATGGCTGTACGAGGGTGTGTACGGTTCTTGAATTGGGGGTGCCTGTTTGGGCACACTTGTGTTGAGGACCGTTGCTACAGAGGTCTATATTGTAGGGTATCTGCAACGGCTTCTGGACTTTACGCTTTACGGCTTTAGGGTCTGGACGCTAGGGTCGTAAACTCTCCACCATAGCAAGCTAGGCTTTTGACGCCTAGAAGGATTTGAATGAGGGATGGGGACTGCGAAGCTCGGCTGCAGAGCTTCTGAACATGTCCGGCTTCCGGAGGAGGGCTTTGCCACGTGGGGTCTCAGAGGACAGGTGCCTGTCTTAGATAGGGTTTCGGGTTCACTGTTAATTTGCGTTGTTGGCTCCTTTTCGGGTTCAGGTTTAGTGTTTCGGGTGCACGGCTGAAGCCTCATATCTGGGGTACCTCAACTAGAACAGCAAAGCCAACAACAATAGACAAACACACCTCCTGTACCCCCAAATCCTGAAGCAATGGCAGTGGATACGGGCTGAAAGCCCGGAACCTTAAACCTCAGTTAAAACCTAAAACCGTTAATTTAATCACTGTAACCCTAAACCCGAAGCCCTCCTAAACGCGCAGTGTCTAGTGAGTCTCGGCCTCCGTGGAGACATAGCCATCTGAAACGATCTGCCAAGCCTCCGCACGTGCCTGACATCGGGGGTTTAGGGTTTAAGGTTCAGGGTTTAGGGCTGACGGGGGTTAGGGTTTAAGGTTCAGGGTTTAGGGTTTAGGGTTTAGGGCTGAGGGGGTTTAGGGAAAGTTTAGGGTTTAGGACGGATGCTTGGGATACTTGTGGCGTAGGGTTGTTTTGGACTTGCTCATCACCGAGTTCCTCACTTTCCGGGCGTGGCTTAATATATTATACAATATTATTTAGTATTCTACACAATGAAGTATCTAATGTATAATGCAGTATATAATACTCATCTACATGAGGGGCAGTTTTCCGTATGTAAGTCTGTCTTGTCTGTTGTTTTCTGTATCCGCTCTTGGGGCTCACGGTTCAAGGCTTGGGGTTCAGGGGGTTAGGAGTTTAGGGCTTTTGGTTTTAGGGCTAAGGGGGTTTAGGGGTTCAGGGTTTAGGGTCATTTCCTTTCCTACACCATGAAGTTAGAGGAGTTCTCTTACATCTATTCTTCTGCGAGGCGCCTAACTTGCAGGCGTGATGTAGGATCCCATCCTAATCCCCTAACTTAGGGGCCACTATCCTACATCTATTTCCATTCAAAACCCCTGACCCCTTAAACCCTACATCCAGAGTGCAGGGCCTTTCAAGGCTTGTGGGGTTTGCGGTTGAAGGAGTACTTACAGGGTCATGGGGTTTGAGTACTGTAACTAGGGTAAACAGTAAGGCAACTACTTGTAATTATTTCTAACCTCAGTTAGGGTACTTATGACCTTACTCCCCTAAACCCTAAACCCTAAGCCCTAAACCCCTAAACCCTAACCCCCCAAACCCTAAACCCTAACCCTAAACCGTCTAAGTCCTATGATCCTCCAGGTAAGGTCGGGGCTGAGGGGCCTAGGTTCTTAAAGCCCCTCCCGTACCCCAAGGCCCCCTGGATCCTCGAGATGAAAGACTGTGTAATAATATTTTCCCTTCGAGTCCTTCGGTTTAGGGTTTAGGGTTTAGGGTCCTTACATAGAATCCTACTACAGCCTACGTACTCCAAAAGACTTCTACAGTTTCTTTGAACCGTAGAAAACCCAACCACTTCCCCCCAAGTTCTATGACCCTTTCAACCAGGAGACCCTAAGCCCTAATCAAAAATGCCCCCCACCCTAAACCCTAAACCCTAAGCCCTAAAGCGCTCCTGCCCCCAGGCCTTGCCCTTGAAGTAATCGAAGAGAGGCTCGTACTTAAGCCCCATGAGCTCCTTGCCCTGGAGGAGAGGATCTTGAGATTAGGGTTTGTTGGTTTAAAGTAGACTGTTTAGGCTTTAGGATTTAGGGTTTTTTTTAAGAAGTAGGGTTTAGGGTGTAGGGTTTAGGGTTTTTTTTGGACTTGCGGTTTAGGTTTTAGGGTTTAGGGTGTAGGGTTGGAAGGTTTGGGTTGAGGGCTTCAGTTTCAGGCTTTATAAGTGTGGGAAAAGCTCAGGGTCGAGGGTTCAAGTTGCTTCTTTTCTGTTAGAGGCTTTAGGGTGTGAGAAAAGCTTATGCTTGGGGGCCTGCGGCTGGCTTGGGCTTGGGGTCAAAACCCCCAAAACCCTGAAGTCTAAACTCTGAATCGCTGAACTCTGCACCCTCAAACCCTAAGCACGGGACCCTAACCCTGCAACCCAGACTGTGCTACCGGCTGTAGTTTCGTGTTGGGCTTGGGAAGAAAGATTCGGAAATCCGTGTTATGGGTTCGCCTTGCAGAAAGCTTCTGACAAGATTTGACGAAAGAGCTTCAAAACACCGAAAGCCTTGCCTAAACCCTACCCTGCACCCTGAACCTTAAACCCCTCAAACCTTAAAACCTTTCTGATACCGAATGCACCTGCAGAACCCTTAACGGAAGCCTAAAAAAGACACCGCAAAGGGACCTTTAAAGGAACCCACGGAACCCGAAAAGAATCCTTCAAGATAACAACTAAAGGAACCCTTGAATGAACCTTTAAAGGAACAAGGAACCCTCTGCTGAAAAAAGCTTGAACGAAACCCTTTAAAGGAACCATGATGGGCTCAAAGTCAACAACACATCCAGTGCCTGGTACATGTAAGGTCGTGCTGAATTTAGAATCCTGGGTTTTGGGTCTAGGGGTAACGTAGTAGCTAGAGAAGGGTTTTGGGATGTAGTCTCGTATAGTCATAGAGACTATGATGGGTTCTTGCTGATTCTTAGAAACCTCTGGAATAAGCTTCATGGCCTGAGCATTTCTGACTTGGGATGCGGCCTTCTTGTTTTAAAGCAGTGGGCTTAGGGCATCGGGTTTACCGTTTGGGGTTTCGGCTTCTATGCACTGGGCTTGAACGGTTAAGGGTTAAGGGTTGGCGGAGTTTAGGATGGAACGAGCACTATTTTGAATGCAGCCTGGACCAGCGGCGGCGCTAGCCTGGATGAATGGACGCCGAAGACCTTGTTCGAGTCCTTCATAATTGCCACGACGGTCGGGTGGAGTAGCTATGACCTTGAATCCACAGAAACTCGTACATGATGTCGTTTGCGGCCGCCAGAACGATGATAGCTCAGCTCGTCAACGAGGTGGCGATGTGGGTTCGTCGCGATGCTCGTGCCCGCGATCTCCTCCTGCACCCAGTCGACGCGGTAGTTGGTCATGAATGCAGACAGCTGGTCTGCGGTCACCCCGATCCCCTGTGCCAAAGCTGGGATGACCCGCATAAAGATGCAGCCCTGCCTCGCCATCGGTGTCCGGATCTTTTGCGCGGGCTTGCTTGCGAATTGCCGTGTGCTGCCCCCAACCGGCATCAGCAAGTGGGTCTCCCTGTTCCTTCAAGGGCTACTTTACCTGAACCCGTATAGAACCCTAAACCCTTGTAGGAACCCTGGGGCATCGAAACTCGCACCTTGAAGCCCGTTGTGGTGCCCTCCGACCTCCTGAAAGTAACATGCGTTCTTCACACTTCCAATAGAGTGTTGGGATATGTTATCGTGAACTCATGGTGAGGAACGCTGAGGAAGAAAATTGGCTATGATTACATTGGGCCTCACGGTTTAGGGGTTTGGGGGTTTAGAGATTTGGGGTTTATTTAGGGTTTAGGGGCTTTTAGGGTGTAGGGTTCCGGGGTTTAGGGATTAATTATAAGGTTTTGGGGTTTAGGGGTTTGGGGTTTATTTAGGGTTTAGCTGCTTTTAGGGTGTAGGGTTCCGGAGTTTAGGGATTAATTATAAGGTTTTGGGGTTTAGGGGTTTGATGGCCCAAGAGCCCCTGGCCTGCTTGCTCCAGAGGACCTTGAAATCCTGGCAGGCCGGGCTTTGGGCGATAAAGCTTGCGCTCTTAGGATGTCTGGCTTTTTCTCGCATAACATAGTAGACTATGCTATATCATGGTATGGTATGCTGTAGCACACTATGGTCTGGAAGAGTGTCTTATGCTATGTTATGGTATATTATGGTATGTTTTTCTATATTTTAGTATGCTACAGTATATTTATGGTATGCTATTATAGTATGTTATATGGCTGGATGGCTTGGAGTTTGGGGGGTCAGGGCTTCGGATGGCAAGCACGATCTAGAACGCAGAGTTTGGGATTCCGGATTCAGGGTTCAGGGTGGTTGTAGGATTTGGGAGTTTCCAAAAATGGAGAACCCTAATATAGCACCCTAAATAATAGGATCCTTATTATAAGGACCCCAAAATACGGTACCCCTATTTTCGGAAACTTCCATTTGGGTTTAGGGTTTAGGGTTTAGGCATAGGCCCCAGGAAATTCAGCAGACACGGAATCTGGCACCGGCGCCTCATTGGATTGCAAGGTGCTGGGCACAAAGGTTTAGCGCTTGGAATCCATTATGGGAGCTAAGGCCTCATTTGCTAACAGTCAAAACCCTTAAGTAAAGCCCGAGACCCCAAACTCGTATGGAAAGCCTGATAGAACCCCACTAAAACACTTGGATAAGCCCGTACAGAACCCTTACGCAACCAGCATACAACACTTATGCAACCTTTATAGAACCCAACAGACGCCTTAGAAAGCTGACCAAGAAAAACCCTTATTGTGCTAGCATTTGGGGATCCGATGAGCACCACTTGTTTTACTTCAGAATATCGATACTGCAGGTTTGGAAGGTCTGCACGGAAGTAGGTTGCTCTGAAGAAGCAGTTTGGAAAGACCGTACCAACAGTCATACCGCAGGGGCCTCAAGCATTAGACTGGGGTTGCAGGGTAGATGATAGCATACTTATGCAGGACTACAAGGGATACTATCATTGTTTTTTTGGACCGCTCTGTTGCTACACCTCACAATCCCCAATCTTCGCAAACTGCCGCGCAGCTTTGGCAACGGCATCTTCCAAAACGGTGTGTTACCTGAATGTAGGTGTTGTGATTCTTTGAGGATCCTTACAACTAGGATTCGATGTACTGGTTAGAAGTTAGGCTACACCTTAGGGTAGCGCATGGGCTGACACTCCCTTATCGCACTACTCCCCAGGCTCTAAAGCCTAAACCCTAACCTGATGGAGGAACCCCGGGGCTCCAAATCCCCAAAAGGATAAGATTTGGAAGTTTCCGAAAAGTGGGGGACCCTAATATAGCACCCTAAATAGTAGGATCCTTAGTATAAGGACCCCAAAATAAGGTACCCCCATTTTCGGAAACTCCAATTTGAATGAAGGGTCGGTCTGTTCGACTGACAGATGTCCGACAGTAAATACAACGTACATCGGCTTTTACAAGTACGGATAGAATACCCCCCTGTAATCATAGCATCAAAAACCACAGCAACCCCACTAATTCACAACCCCACTAATTCACCAGGCCCCAAGATCAAACCGTAGCAAAACGCGATAAAACAGAACTTAGCAACCCTATACAACCCTGTGGAACCCTACATGCAGCCCAGTAACAACGTTACACAAAAACGCCGGTTACAGCGGATTCTTCTTGATACCTTAAACCCTCAACTCCAAACCCGAAACCCTAAAGCCCTACAACCCGAAGCCCTGAACACTGAAGCCCTAAAAGCCCCCTAAACCCTAAACCCTAAACCCTAAGCCCTAAAGCCCTAAACCCCAAGGCCCCACAACCCTCAGGCCCCTAAAACCATCTAAAACCCTGAAACCCTAAAACCATGAACCCTTAAGCCCTAAACCCTAAGCCCTAAAGCCTGAAACCCTAAAACCCAAAAAACGCCCCAAGCTCGCTACACTGGGGCCTTCTCTGGATTCTTCTTGATGGAGGAGCAGATCCATGGCCACCGATCCTGGCGAGATCGTTTAGGGCTTCGGGTTTAAGGTTTCGGGTGCCGGGTTTAGGGTTTCGGGTTTAGGAGTCAGAAGTTTAGGATTTGGGGTTTAAGGTTCGGGGTTTGGGCCTTATCTTTGCGGTTGGGCTAGCTCACTCTTCGATCGTTCAGGAATCAGAGTGAGGGGTTTCGGGCTGAGGATTTAGGGTTTAGGGTTTTTGGTTTGTGCCCTCTACGAAGCAGCCACTGCACTTGTGCCATGGCAAGGCACTCTATGCTAGGATGAGAACTGGGGCACATATCACCGATGATATGCAAATGCACAGATGTTGTGTTATGCGATAGTCATGATGCCGTCAGCGATGATCAATACGACCGCGATACGTGCTGGTCCGTAGGCGGGTGCACTGTGGCATCGAGTGTTATTGGGTGTTTATCTGGGAGTGGAAAAAAGAAAACATTGTCCAGTTACGGGATTGTGTGCAACTGTTTGATGCGGGCTGCATGTCCTGGGTAAAAATGCCCGGACATGGAAAGAAACATTCAAAACAACTGTAAACCCCATACGCCCTACTACAACACATGATGAGGAACTTAACTTATGTCATGCTCCTGATGTGCTTTGAACTTGTCCACTGTAACGGCAAGTTTTCGTTCGCTGTGCTTCAATCTTACACAAACCCCTAGTGGCTTGGCAAGACATGTTGAGCAGGTGTTCTTCTGTTTTCGTTGGTGGCGCAGTTTTCTTGAATGTTGAATGTTGTTGCTTATACTATTTTGGGGGCTCCTTATTATAAATTGTATAATGGGCCCCGAAACCAAAACCCTATTCTGACTATCAAGGCCCCTACATTGAGCCCCTTCTATGCGTTGGGTTTTGAGGAAAGCCTGGAGCTCCAGGTTTCGAGATGCTGCACTTTGTTTACCCATGGCCAAATCCAACCCGGGCACCCAACCCCAGTCCTACCCAGCTCCCAAAAATTAAGCCGGGCTATGTTAGTTGGCTCCTTCACCACCACAAAACACCCAATAAGGCCTGTTGCCCAGAAACCATAAGGCATGCGGTGGTAATGAAGATGATGGCAGCGATGGTAATCACGAACAGACTGTGAAGAAGAAAAAGAAGAACAATAAGAACATGAAGAATAAGAAGATGGGTATGATCCGGTGAGGTGATGACGAAGGTGGTAATGATGATGATGATGATGGTGATGATGATGGTGATAATGGCGGAGGTAGTGGTGACAAAGGTGGTGATGATAATGAAGGCGACGATGACGATGATGCTGGTGGTGATGGCGGTGCTGGTTGTGCTGATGGTGCTGGCGCTGCTGGCGCTGCTGGTGCACTGGTGCTGCCCAATTTCATAGATACCCCACTGTCAAGATCGGAACTCGAAGCCCTGAACCCCAACCACCTGATGGGGATTGGCCCTAGCCCTAGCCGGTCCCCTTTTGCGGATGCTTCTCCCAACGGTAGTACCCATTGCTGTCTAGACTGGTTGTTTCAACATGGACTCGACCGCAATCACAACAACGAGCCCAAAGGCGCCAATATCAGTGCAAGAGAGGGCTCAGCAGCTAGGTCTCGTTGCTGAGTCGTCTTCGCCACTGTAGTAAAAAAAATACAGTTTAGGCTTGGGGGCTCACGGTTGAGGGTTTAGGCTTCAACCCAACATGGCCTTGCCGACGATCCACTTGGTGTTCGTGGACGTGTTCTCGACCTGGAGATACCTGTTGTCGAAATCTCATTAGATAGAGAACCGTTCCAGAAATCGGTGAGCTCCCTGGGGGAACCGTTACAGACAAGTGTCCTCGCCTTGTTCACGCTCTCAACCTTGCTGCGACTTTGCCGGTGGTAGGCACAGTCTGTTATACCGTAGGTACAACAGTAATCTGATGAAAGCACTATGTGAGCAGGAATTGAGAGAAATCCAGAACAACAGCGCCAAAGAACTGGGGATTCTGCTCATGTCGCTCTCGCACGTGTTTTCACAACTACTAGACCCTCGACCTGACTTGGGTCATATCTCTGAGTCTGACAAGTCCGAAAAAGGGTCCATCCGAAACCCTGAACTCTTAACTGATGTAACAGTGAAGCCTAGGGTGCTGGCAGGCTGCTATACTACCGAAAGAGGAGGAGTACTGCTGCTGCCCGAAACCCTAAACCCCAAACCGACTCACACCCTAAACCCGAAACTCCGAACCCGACATCAACCCTAAACCCTCTATCACTTTGCTTCCAGTTTGCGTGAGCTCAGGATTCACGCAGAGCGCCACATTGGAGGGAAGGGTCCAGGGCGTCGTTGTCCACGCAAGGACGTAGGAGTTCTCCTGCCGGACATCTTCTTTTGGGTGCCATCTTCCGGGGTATTTATGAACACGGGTTTAGGGTGTACGGTTTGACATTCGAGCTGATACTTGAGGGTTTAGGAATCAGAATTTGCGGGGGTTTCGATTTAGGGTCTAGGGTATAATTTAGGGTTTCTGCGAGGGGCGGAGGGCTACAATCTACAAAGAGATAGCTGAAAATCGTTCAAAGGATGAAATCGCTACGATTCAGGGTTTGGGGTTTCGGGTCCGGGGTTTCAGATCCAGGGCTTAGGGATCATCTCCACTTGTGGCCTTGAGGGGTGCAGCTCTCTTCATGTCCCCAGAATCCAGAAGTGTGCCAACCAGTCGAAAAGCTCAGAACAAGGCCTGGGGTGTGGGGATTCGTTGCAGGGCCTTTCGAACAAAATTTCAGCAAAGCCGAACCAGCAACGCAACCACTCGGCTGCGCCTCGTTCTTGAGCCTGGGTATGGAACACAGGCTTTGGAGTTTGAGGTTTCCTACGGTTGATGAGATAAATCCTGCAGTACCTTAATGACCCTAGACTATGGGAATTATGGTAGATTCCTTATTATTATGGGTAATACAGGATTTATATCATCAACCGTACTGGGCTAGTGTACTGCATGTTCGAGCTGTGCATCAACTACGGTGCATGGCGTGTGCCAAAAATCACGACCCATGATCACGTTGCATCGCATGGGCGCAGTCCACAAACTATGCAGCAGTTGCTCGCAGCAAACATGCCTGACCTACCGGAATGCACATCATCATGTCGCTGAAACTACAGCGAGGACGGCTCTGAAATTATTGGCCTCAACCTCGCAATCACAGCCACAATAATCATGTCAGTCCTCATCAGTGTCGTTCGATATCACCGTCATCATCAGCTTCATCATCATGAACAACACCATCACTATCATCATCGCCGGCGATGTAACTACTCGTCGCCAACCTTGTGATCGACAGCAACAATATCAACCCCATCGCCGGAACAGCAGTAGGGATGGATCGGAAGTGGAAGCCTGCTTCTCTAAGTCCCATGACAGTAGAGTGCGAGAGGTGAATAACATACACTAACACGCACAATCATGGCAGCAGCGGTCTTTACGAACAAAGGTCTGAAGCGATGGCAGCAGAACAACAACAGCAACAACTATCATGACAGCGCCCATGACAAGAACGATAGCAGCAACAACTACAACAACAGGAATAAGCACTACAACGCAACAAGAACACGAACCATCACAACAATATATACCAGCAGCGAAAGGCAAGTAAGACTACCAGACAAATGAACCCGGAAGTCCCTGAATACCACATACCCAACAGGAAAACCCTGTAACTCACTAGCCCAAAACCCAAGGAAATAAAAGCTGAAACTTTCAGAATCGACTACCGTATAAGAACCCCAAAAGTTGAAAAGTTGAGTTTACAGCCAATAAGATAACCAAAACCTTAAACTTTAAACCCTAAACCCCTAACTACGCCTTCGACCCGAAATCCGAATCTGAAGTCACCACCGGTGCTTTGTGCTCGGGATGCTTGAACTGAACGATGATGGACGGGTCAGAGACCTCCTTGTAATTTTGGGAAACCTGGAGCAGTTCTCACTAATGCTTACAGGTATCATCTGCCTAGGGTTTCGAGTTGAGGGTTTTCTGTAAGTTCTCCACAAGGGCCTCCATAGAACCCGGGCCAAAATTCCCAAGGAACCCTTGTAGTATCTTAGAAGATGCGAGGTGCGGGATCTCACGCTGGGGAGCTTTAAGTGCTAAGGTCTACGCTCGCGTCTTTGGGGTTCGAGGTGCCGCTGTTCCGATGAAGCTAAGTTTAGGGTTTAGGGTCTAGGGTTTAGGGTTTGGGGGATTTCAGTACACACTAAAAAGCCTTGACAGCCTAATGCGCTAATCTTACTCGTCCAGTATCCTCGGGGAACTAAAGGTTAGCCTTTGGGATTATACAGTTATTACACCCCTCAAAAGGTTAAAGGTTACCTACCCTACTGCTGAGAAACTAACCCTAAACTGCGAACCCCATAACCCTAAACCCCAAGCCCCATAACCCTCAACCTCTCTCCAGATAAACGAAGCAACTAACTGAACCCAATAACCCTAAAACCCATAAACCTCAACCCTTAACCCCACATTACACCACTACGAAGCAACTAACCCTAAACCCTCATCTAGACTCTCGAGATGCAGGGTGAGAACCAGCCGCACTAGACTGAGACATGGCAAGCCCAAACCCAAGTCAGAACAAATGTGGATGCTTAGCTCCCTAAAGGGCTCCATACAAGGGATCTACAGCGATCTACGAGGGATGTGTAAGGCATTGGGATGCCTCGGATTTCAGATACAGGTTTTGGGTTTTTGGGTCTAAGGTCTGGGGTTTGGGGCTCAGGGAAGTATTGGGGGCTGTTGGGTTTGGGAGGTGGGGTTCAGGGTCTAGGGACAATCGGGCTTGCCGAAGGCCCTAGTTTAGGGTTCAGGGTTTAGCGATTTGTTTTCAAAGGGCCACACTCAGGCAAGGCATGCAATACAGGGGCCTTGACAATTCGACTTGAATTTTGGGGCTCCTTCATAGTACAAACTTAAGGCCTTGTTCAGGACGCCTACGGAATGGTATTTACAATCATGCAGCTGGGAGAGTGGTGGCAGCAGAAGGTGTGGAGAAGCGGAAGAATAAGAAAAACACATTTGCATTGCCACAACCGTACAACGACCTAGAAAACCCTTATAAGACCCTGTGACAGCCGCATAGAAACCCGACTAGAGCCGAAGACCGCAGGATAATAAACAAGAGCAGCCCGGCCTCGACTAGATATCGAAATCTCCGAAAGTCGAGGTCGTAGCTTAGGGTTTACCTGGGCCCTAAAGAACGTACCTGTTATATCAGGAGATCGTACAGGCAGGTTTTGCAGGGTCCCGGCAGCATTTCGGGATTACGATTCAGAAATCACAAGGCCAGCAATGAGCATGAAAAATTGCCATCTGCCCAGAGAACCCCATCACATCAAGAAATGAAAGGTCTATCTTACACGATTCCCAGTAAAGTCCAGTCCTAAACCTTTCAAGCCAGCCCCCAGTAGGCCCTAAACCCAAAGGCCACCTCAAATAAGGCCTTGAATCCTCAAGACACCTGGGAAAGACCGGCCCAGAGTAGGCCCTAAAACCCCAGAGTAGGCCCTGCAAACTCGAAGCCCTCATGACCCCTTGACCCTTCTAGAATCCAAATCCTTGAGATCCGGCCCTTCTAAACCCGAAGTCCTCAGCCCCTAGCCCAAGAGACCCTGCGTCTAAGTCCTAGCAAAGATTTGAAACGAACCCCGCCCTCCGACAACCTGCAGAAACCCATTACCCTAAACCCTGACCCCAAAGCCCTAGTTCAAATTTACATAAAGAACCTAGGCTCTGCGTCTTCGGGCTAAAACGCAAGTCAAAGCCACAACCTAAGCTAAAAATGCTAAAACCCAGCCATAACAACCTACAATTCAAGTCTGTACAAACCTAATATAGGGACCTTAATAATTAGACTAGGGTTTTGGGCAATTCTATTATGCTGTTATAAATAACGCAAGGAAACCCGACAATAGTATTGGTAATTACACAATCAGGCCACCCTAAACCCTAAACCCTGACGCCCTGGATTTTTGCACCTCGAAGTTGGACAGCGGTGTTGCGCATGCGGTGCTGTACGGCATGACGCGGAAGGCCCTCCCGACGGAACCGATTTGGGCTTAGGGTAGTTTAGGGTTTGGGGTTTAATTAGGGTTTAAGCGTTAGTGTCGAAGTTTTGGTTGTTTGAAGTCTATGGTGGAGTGGAGCTTAACGGGCTAATTTACTTTGGTTTCGGAGGTGTCTGCTGCAAGCCGCTTGGACCAGAAATGACTAGTAACATGTTTAATAATCCTTTTGTTCGTGATGCAATACATATGGGTAGTTGTCAAAATTAAAGTCCCTTTTTGGGTACCCTAAATATTAGGTGCCGCATTATAATAGCGACCCAAAAAGGACCAGAATCTTGACAACCACCCATATGAAACGTGATTGGTAAGGAACACCATGTATGCGAGTATTGCTGGTTGGGCTATTGGATTCGCAATGCTTCAGCCACACAGAACCTTCGTCCGGCGATTGAAAACCATTCAAGTCAATCTCGTCCTTAAAGTGTCCACGACGATTAGTGTAAGCCCCTGATTGATTAACCCCTCTCCCTTGATCAAGAAGTATGCCTTTACTGTAAGCGGGGTGTCTTCATCAAGGTCTGCATCATACTCTGAAATTCCTAACCTCCTCAACTTCGTCTTCAGTTTGGCTGGGGGCTCCGTGGGGGTTTCCGAAAATAAGGGACCCTAATATAGTTCGCCAAAATAGTAGGATCCTTACTATAAGGACCCCCAAATAAGGTCCCCTATTTTCGGAAACCCCCCCGTGGTTAGGCTTGAATGCTGCCTGCTGCTCGATCCAATTGTCTGAAAGCCATGAACCCTGACCCCACACCGTAAAGCCCAATACCCCTTAATTAAGGGATATTAAATCTTTATATGTGGCCCTTTATGACTTAAACCATATTCTGGTTTTTGGAGAGAAAGCATCCGTCTGTGGGGTTTCGAGATAAGCACCCTTCAGGCCCCTCTCTAGTGGCCCTTTCCATTTGAGGCATGAGCCGTGTCGTTCTACAGGGCGGGAGGATGGGGNAAGGGGTGCTCGCACCCTGGCACATAGCGCTTGATCGGCTCGGGGGATTTAGAGCTTTTTGGCCCTGGGTTGCGCAAGATTCTGCGACGGCCTCGCGAGGCCCTGAGGTTTTGTGTTGAGGGTTACGGTTGTTCGGCCCTGAACGAGATTTAGGGGCGTGGGGTTCTTCCTGAGTTTAAAGCCTTGGGCGTATTGGGCTTCAGGGCTTTTGGGGCTCATAGCTTGGGGCTCGCGGCTCGCGGGTTTTGAGTTCCAGGATGTCCGCCCTGTCCTGTAGACCATGCCCTTGTCGTACAGCTGCTTGAAGACCCACCAGCAACTGTCCAGTGGCGGGGCTGCTTTGGGGTGTTGAAGAAAGCCTAGTTAGGGCAAGCCTACACTCTATGGTCTACTGGTTCCAAGCCTAAACCGCACCCTACACCTAAAAACACCAAAACCCCAACCTCACACGCTACACTCTTAACCATTCCCCAGTACATGTAATGGGTGAACTAACTACGAGATGCAAGCAGTCGGGGTTCGGGTTTCTTCGGCGTGTATAGCAAGCACATACAGATGCAGACATTTACAGATGTGCATGCATGTACATTTAACATGCATACCCAATATACATGACATAATTGCACATATGCAGGCATACATGACATGTACAGCTACGCACATCTGCATATACACATGAACACGTACATACAGGTATACATATCGTATACACATATGTTCAACAATACATACATACATCATACATACATACATACATACATACATACATACATCCATGCATGCATGCATGCATGCATGCATGCATGCATGCATGCATGCATGCATGCATGCATAGGTACATACGCACATACATACATGCATGCATGCATGCATACATACATACATGCATGCATATATATGTAGATAGTTACTTCTTTGCATGAGTGTGTTCATATACGTATGCCTTTATTGCATACACATGGACAGATCGAGCAGATTAGACTAAACTGGATTAGAATAGATGAGATGAAACGAGATCAGACGAAATGCGCTGAGATGAGATGTGGTTAGACTAGGTTAGAACAGGTTAGATTAAACATCAAATTTTGGCAAGCCCTGGGAATGCTTAAGACTGCCGCACTTTGCCGGGTAAGCCAGGTTTCCAGAACACGATTACCGGAGGCACTCAGATGAATTCAAGTCTGGTTCTGGATCGTCTCGGTCAGCACTGCGGGCTCACACGGCACAAGTTTGATAGGTTTTTGTAGGCTATGNAACACGATTACCGGAGGCACTCAGATGAATTCAAGTCTGGTTCTGGATCGTCTCGGTCAGCACTGCGGGCTCACACGGCACAAGTTTGATAGGTTTTTGTAGGCTATGTTAGGGCAAGAATAGGTGTTAGTGGCTGTGGATTCACTTGTCGGATGCAATACTTCCGATGCCGCGTGAAGGCTCCTGTGAGACTGGGCTGGGTTGCGTGGGAAGGGACTAGCCCGACTTGCTGTATGGGGCTTCGACATGCTTCGACCGCGAAATTATAGGCAGATGCGAAGTCTGGGCTGGGCTGGGCTGGGCTGGGCTGGGCTAACCGTTCCGAACCGTCCCGAACCGTCCCGAACCGTCCCGAACCATTCCGAACCGTTCCGAACCGTTCCGAACCGTTCCGAACCGTCCCGAACCGTCCCGAACCGTTCCGAACCGTTCCGAACCGTTCCGAACCGTTCCGAACCGTTCCGAAC